>PVJH01007309.1:28368-68014 GCA_004026705.1 Nesogale talazaci
ATGACGAGCCCTTGCTTCCCAAAGGATCCAAGAGCGATGTCATAATCCTGTGGCTGCCCCTGGTCGCACCTTCTCTGCAGACCAGCATCATGAATCCGCCAGCCACGTGGGGGTGCTTGGGACTTGGCATGGTGTGCAACCCAGAGCGCATGTCTGCTGAGGAATGAAGAGCTCCCAGCTCTCACTCACGCTCAGCTTTCTTCCTTTCAGTGTGGTGTCTCGGCAGCAGTCAGCACAGTCTAGCACACTGGTGCAGGTATGCCTTGACTAGGAGAGTCAAGTGAAAGGTCCAGCATCAGAGATGCTAGGCCACCTACAGGGCCGGCCAGGCGGAGACGAGTGTCCCCAGTAGCCTCCTCAGTCTGAGCAGCTCAGTCCCTGGGATGCATACTTCCGTCAGAGTCACAGTGTTGGTGGCTATTACACCCTTCCACACCCTCCTTGTGACCTCGTGCACCCGAGACTCATCTGGCCACGTGTGCTCTCCCCACCCTACCTGTCTCTGATGGAAAATACTGGCTTCCCCATTGAAGGGGCCACAAAGAGGAACGGGGCAAAAGGTCCTGTTCCCAGAACTGTAACCAAACTGGTACGTTCCCCAGGACTCACCTGTCTTTACCGGCAGCTTCGCCTACAGGCTTGGACCCAACTGCCGCCATCTGCTCCATGGAGGGCTTAGAGATGCCGAAGGAGCTGGGGCTGCTGGATTCCAGGGGCAGGAGCTGTGGACTGCTGTGGGAGGAGAGCATGGTGCCCGCCAGAGACCCGGAGAGGGGGATGCTGTTAAAGAAGGCCGTGGAGAAGTCCCTGTCACCAAGCAAGAACGAAAGTCAACTTCCAAAACAAGAAAGTACAGCAAGTACTTTACATATTTGAAATGCCCGCTTCTCTTTTCCTGGAGTACAAACAGAAATACACCCATATGTTTATGGTAGAAGACCTGGAAAAGCAAAGAAGAGGAGCAAAATCCATCGGCTCAAAGAGCCCAAAGATTGCATGACACGCTGCTGCTGTTAGGTGCCAGGAAGCACAGCAGGACGAGATACTGCACCATTCGGCACCAGCCTCCCCACTGTTCTTATGTTTGGGCCTCTTGAGGTAGTCACGTGTCGAGGGTCTTCCTCTTTTTCACTGCCCCTCCACTCGACCAAGAATGCTGTCTTTCTCCAGGGACTGGTCCCTCCCAACAACATGCCCAAAGTACTTAAGATGAAGTCTGGTCATCCGTGCCGCTAACGAGCGCTCTGGCTGTGTTTCTTCCAGGACAGATTGGTTTGTCCTTTTAGAAGTTTAATATTCTTTTCCAGCACCTCTATTCAAACGCATCAATGCTTCTTCGGTCTTCTTCATTCGATGTCCCACTTGTACATGCATTTGAGGCGACAGGGCCTGGGTCAGGTGCATCTTCTTCAAAGTAACATCCTTGCTTTTCCCTACTCTAGAAACGTCTTGTGCAGCAGATTCCCTACCAATCATGCTTGATGATGTGGAGGCTCAAAGAGATGGACTAAGCCAGTGGCTACCACAAAGGGTTCAAACACAGGAGCGGCTGGAAGGACGGGCCAGAACCAGGCTGGGCTTCCTTCTGGTGTACACAGGGAAGCTGGGAAGCAGAACCGACCTGAAGGCACCTAATGACAACACGGACTGTAGGATGCACACAGACTTCCACGGTATTAAAATGCGCACACAGGCCTGTGTCGTGGCGGCCTGCCATTCCGTGGATTCCCATTCACATACGTCTGAGGAGTCATCCTGAGATGCAGCAGAGGGTGTCGTGGGCCACCATTGATGGATCACCCTCCCATCATATATCTGTACCATGAATTAAACCACCCTCTCCTGAGAAACAACGGGGCTACCGCCCAGGCCATCTACTGCAAGTACTTCATACACTCGGAAACACCTACTGCAGGGTCTGGGTCAGCCAACTCCGCTTCCATTCCCCCCTTACCTGCCTGCTCTGTGGCAGTAGGTAGCTCACCACTTCTTGCCTCAGACTGTCATCTGCACAATCACATGGCAGACAGAACACAAAGGAGCCATTCACACATGCCCGGTGTTTTATAATGAGCACTCCTGTCGTTTTAGAGCTGGGAGAGGAGTCATTCCTAGAAGGGATGGTATAACGCTGAGGCACTGATGTTTTTTGTGGAATATTTTTCAAATGCCCTCCTCCCCACAAGATTTAACCACTTGGCAAGTCAGGCACAGGAGTGCCTGCAACCACATTTCTTCAAATCTCTTGGTATTTGCCAACTCTCTGATAAGGGAAAGATGGGATCAGGTAATAGTTCTAATTGGAGATTATTATTATTGAGTTTGAACATTTTTTCATGAACACATAGTGTGGGGTTTTTCTTTGGGTGAACTGGCTGTCCTTTGTAGTTGCCTACTCTTCGATGAGGGATCAGTCTTTAGGGATGCTTGATTTGTGGGGCCTCTTTATCTACAGAGAAGACCATTCCTCATAAGTAAGACGTAGTTGCATTTGCCTATTCCAGAATGTATTTTTCCTTGCCAAAATATGTTATTTTTAAGCAATCTAAATTTTGGTGAAAAGACTCTTAATCTAAGTTTCAAAACATATTCTTTCATGTAATCGCCTACAACTTCCCAGAAATATAAACAAAAAAATTAAATATTGAAAAATCTGAACCACCAGGAATAAAATTTAACCATACATGGTCATGCAGGGGGCGCAATTGATAGCTGACTGGGGGTGTGTGGATATGAAGTTCCCCCTTCATGGAGGAGGGGTCCAGTCACCTACGGTCAAAAGACTAGCCGTTAAAATCCTCTTGGGCACGCTTCTCTTCTGACACATACGGGGTCACCACGCGTCACACTCAACTCACTGGAACAGACACTGTTAAAGATATGATCCAGCCAGGCTCCCAGTCTTGACTTGATTTACTGAATTATCTAACTTATTCCAGAATGAGATGAAGCCCATACATATGGAGTAGATTTTCTTGATCACTATTGTACAATCATGTTTCGCTAACTCACAAGTGTCATGCCTATGACTTACATGTCTTAATTACTGAACAGGTTGGTCTTCCCTGAGAAATCTTCTCCAGAAATATTTGGGAATTTTTTTATTGTTTTATTGACATACACTTCACATCATACATTGTTCAATAACATAAGAAGATTTGTGCAATTGCCACCACAATCAATTTCAGAACACTCTTTTCTCATTATGCATTGTGACTAGCTTCCCCTCCCCCCATCACCCCGTCATGACCCTATGCAGTTACTCTCCCTATAGATTTGCGGATTTCATATACAGAAAATCATACAAAACCATACAAATAAAGACAATGGCTAGACGATACAAAGAAAAACCTCAGAGAAAAAGCAAAATATATTAAAAACTGAAGCAACTTTAAAATGGGTCAAAAGAAATAGCAAATGATAGAAAGTGTTAGACGCTAACCTAACATTTACCATAATTGACTTTCCAAAGCCCTGCATGATAGCAAGGCTACTCAGGCGCCCTCAACTGTTTAATCCAGGCGAGGACCCTACAATGGGTTCTGAACATCCAATGGCCCTGTGCACACTGCTGCTCCCAATTTAAGCTCTGACACCACCCCCTCCTTCGGATGTGGGTAATTTACAGTGCTTGGGTCACACCGGATGGTGTGCTTCTTCCATGTACTTGGGCTATTCTTACTTTCCTACATGAACTTTTAGAATCTGATTTCATTTGGTTGGTTGGCTCCAGCCACTGTCTGTTTTAATAATCAATCTTACAGATAATTATTGTCTTCAAATAATGATGTTGTATCTTTTTCCTTCGAGGTTCGATACCTTTGCTCTGACTTTTCACTGTTTAGTCTCGAAGCTCATTAAGTGCTGTAGAGAAGTTCCTGACCCATAGTGACCCAATATAGTCACCAACAGAACAAAACACTGCCTGCCCTCTGCTGTGCCGGCTTCATAACTTGCTACACTTGAACTCACTATTGGAGATGCTGTGTAAATTCACCTTCTTACAGTCTTCCTTTTCCCCAGCCATTCTCTTTACCAAGCATGATGTGCTTCTTCAGGGATGGATGGTCCCTCTTGACAACATACGGAATCTTGCCATCCTCAATTCTAAGGAACCTCTACCAAGACAGACTGTTATTCTTTTGGAAGTTCACAGTGTATTCAATATTCTTTCCCAAAACCATAATTCAAAGGTATCAGTTGTTCTTTAGCATTTCTTATTCACTGTACACTTTAGTATATGAGGTGGTGAAAATACCATGGATTAGTGCCCCTTCTTAGGCTTCAAAGTGACATCTTTGCTTTTCAGTAGATTTGCCCAGTACCGTATATACTTGAGTATAAGCTGACCCAAATACAGCTGAGGTACCTAATTTTACCACAAAAACTGGATTTAAAATGTGCTGGAAAATTTGGCTTATACACAAGTATATATGATACTTTTTTCCTCAAATGCAGTATTTTTGATTTCGTGACTGCTGTAAGTTTGTGAAAATCTTAAATTCCCCCTCACCCTCTTAAATATTAAAATTTGAGGAACAGTCATATTAACTGCTTTTCCAGGTAGGCATATGGATATTACTCTACCACTGACAGCACTGAGCCTCAGGATAGATCTTGAAATGCCCATTTTTGCCAGTGAATGTGACATTCCTCCTCTTCACGTTGTCATTCCCACAACTGGAGACCACGATTCAAAATGACCTTTTATCCAGATTTCTGCTCACTAAAACCTAGGATATATTGATCAAGTTTGCCATTTCATTTTAACAACTCCCAATTTTCCTAGATTAATAACATTAAAAGGATTTTTTTTAGTTTTTATACTCTCATTCTTTCTCTTGACTAACTGAATGACATAGAAGCTTTATAATGATATCAATTCAGTTAGGATGACAAACATTTATTTAGCTCTTTATTTTGAAATGAAGAAGCCATTGATTCCCATCATTCAAGTGCAGCTATTGAATTTTATCAAGATCTACATAAAGGATTAAATAACTCATTTCTCCCAATCAAGTAGCATAAAGGATTAAATGAATACTTCCCACCATCCGGACCTCCTTGCTTGCGTGAAGGTAATCTGACATGACTATGGTGTACCTGTTTGTTACTGTGCTCTGACATGCTGTTTATTACTATTTATTTGGGAATTTTACACAGATGCTCACATATGAGAATAATCTAGAATTTACTATGTTTACTACACGAATACTATGTTCATGGCAGAGTTCGTTAAGCGGGTTAACTCTTAGGCGATGAATCCCTCATTTCTTCTCTGATCATCATCATCTGCACAGGTTTTCAGTTTACATGTGATTGGCGAAGCTAAGTATGTTATCTAGTCTGTTTTAATGAGGCAACTGGAGGCCAAACGCCCACCCCCCCACCAAAAAAAACAAACCTTTCAAAACAAAAGAATCCAGCCGGAATGGCAGAAATATACATCGTATTGGCAGAGAGGGGGCTTGAGGCCCGGTAGGATGACCCTGCCCCCATGAACAAGGTGGGGTCTGGAAGAAAAGGGCAGCCACCACTTCCACCTCCATGGCCCTTGTTCGCACAAGGCCAGCAGTACTCAAAGCACATTTACATGACCAATCTTATTTGGGCCAAAGGAAGGACGGGCAAGTGACACTATGCCTATAGGGTGCCAAGGGGAGGAAAAGGCTTGACCCAAGGAAAATGGCTGACAGGAGTTGGGAGTCAGGAGACCTGGTTTCAGATACAGATACAGACAACCCCCAACCCCCAACCCCCAACCCCAGCTCTCTGCTTTAAAACCTCAGTGCCTGATGTCAACCTATCACGAAGCGGTCTCAGGGGTCTTGAAGAAGAGTCAGAAAAACCGGTGGAGGAAAACCCTGCCCTCAGTGCAGCGTCAGTCTACTGAAAGTGGTTTTCCCCAAGGCTCTGGATGTCGGAGCAGCTTCCAGTGGGATTCTACAGCCTGGCATCAATGGTCTGATGGGGGACATCTAGTTTTTTGAAATGAGATCTTCTTGACTTTTAAGTCCATACACTTCATTTTGGGGAGAATGCTATAAAAGCTTGACTTCAAACCGTGAGACCACATCATTCCCAGCGCCAGTTCCTCCTGCTTTGCCGGAGCAACTGTCACCACTGTGGTCTGAGGTCCTTTCCCAACATGAACACTTGGCACACATTCTGCATCTGTGCCTGCAGGGCTGCTAAGCCGGGCACAGTGCACTCTTGGGTGTCTAAGTGAGCAGCAGCCAGGCGATGTCTTCAGAAGACTATTTATTAGAACTGAGGAGAGGTCCAGATACATCGAGGGGGTGAAGAGAAAGTAGGTTACAGTACATCAAGTAGTCCAAACCTTACACTCGTGCGTGTACACATACATGCTCAGAGAAGATGGGAAGTACGCCCGGTGACAGGGATGATAATCCAGGTCCTGGGAATGAGGATGTTCGGCTTTGCATTTTTGCAATTGTCTCATTTCCCCACAATGTGTAAGTATTATCTTCAGAACCAGAAGTTACCAAAGAGGGGGGAGTCTGAGCTCTCTGCTCCACTAAGGGTCTTCTGGGACTTTCATAAGTGAGCAAGTAGGTAGCAGGCTCACTGACCTGAGAAGATGCCTCACCAGCCTGGCAGCCAGGCCTCAGCTTCCCCGTCTCCCTCCAGTACTGGGGGTGGGTGGGGTGAGTATATACAGGTCTGTGAGGGGCGAGGGGATTGGGAAATTGTGGAGTGTCGCTTGCATCTTCCATGGGGTCAGAAGGGCCCCTTGGACCCGCAAGGACCCTGAGGAGGCAGGTGACAGGAAGCCCACCCCAACATGGCCAGAGAAAGTGAGGTGAATGCACAAGTACCCAGTGTCCAGCTGCGCTATGCAGAGGGGCGTGATCCTTCTCCGACCATCCGCGGTTCGCGTCTCCACTTGTTTCTTTAAGAGATTCTGGCAAAGGAGAGCAACACAAGTGAATGGGTGGGATCTGTCCCCTGCCACCACGTGCATTCTATGATAATGTCCTGCTAGGCTCTTGTGGGACCACTACACAAGGCCACCCATCAGCACACATGCTCCAACTCCAAGCTTACTGCCGACGCATAGAAATGGCGGAGAAGTGTCCCTGAGGGATTCTGAGACTGTGACACTTTACAGGAGTAGAAAGCCCTGCCAGTTTGAACTCCTGAACTTGTGGTCAGCGGCTCAAGGCATAGGCACAATGTCCAGGGATTCCTCGAATAGAACACCTCTAAAACTAGGATCAGTGTAGGGCTCAGCAGAAGGAAGAGCCCAAATGAAGAGCACAGGCAACGCCTTCCCTGTCACCTGTACCCTCGCTGGACTAGCTACCCATGCCCAACAGCTGGTAGGGCTGAGTTGAGCACTCTTGAGGCTACTCTTGTCTGGGACACTAGATTCCTGTCCCTAAGCCGGGCCTTCCTTCCCTCCCTGGGGGCCTGCGACAGCAGCTCTGCAATCACCTGGTTGGAGATGATCAAGTTCGAGGAGATGGTGTTTACTCCCCTGGAGTCCCGGCACTCCCAGCCCCACCCCCAGTCCTGTGCTTCCCACAGTGGGAGATATGACCCTCTGGAGGGGGTTGTTGAAGCAATCCCAGGGGTGGGAAGAGGCACAAAATCCAACACCTGCTCTTGATGGGCTAGAGTACAAGCATTGTTCATGGTCAGGGGCCACGGTGCAGCTGCTTTCTGGAAAGGAGCCAGCTGGTCCAATCAGTTTGGGAACCTATGACCTAGTGAAACTGGGGCTACTGGAGATGAAGCCCTGAGCTCGCTGTCCCCAGGGCTCGAGCTCCTCAGCCTTTCTAGACATGGGACCCCGGACAGAGCTGTGTAGCCGAGAGCAATGAGGACAAATGGCCACAGAAGCAGCGCCACCTGCCCTCAGCATGGGTCTGGGGTGGGGGCAGAGGGAGCGGGGAGGAGGCAGCCCTCACCTTCCTGATGTCCTCTAGACTTTCTCCATTCACAGCAACAGAGGTAGCTGAGCTGCTCTCCCGCGCAGATGCCCCCTTCTGGCCCAGCTGCTGCTGCTGTCTCCGCTGGTACTTGAGCATCTCAGGGTTCTCTATGACAGCTGTAGAGAGCTGCGACTCGGTCATGATGGCCAAGCTCTTCCCATAGGTGGACTGGTGGATGCGGCTCTGGTGGAGAGGAGGGGAGGGAGGGAGGGCAGGCGGTGTGAGTGGCCACAGCCCTGTTCTAAGGGGTTACACAGGTGGGGATGAAGGTGAATGAGCTGCCTGATGAGCAGCATGCGGGAACAGGTATTGACTGGTTCAAACCGCTAACTCCAGGGCCCCAAGGCACTCCTTGGAAATCACCTCCACTACTCTTGTCTTCAGACATCAGTCCCACAGGGTAGTAGGTCCTTGCAAGAGAACCACCCGTGGCACCCCGCTCTCTATCACCTTCACAGGTCTCCTGTGCCACACAAGGAGTGGAAGCCAGGAGGGTAGGGACAGCATCCCCAGAATGTCACAGCCATGGACAACTCAACAAAAGGGGGCAAGGGGCAGACTCAGAGAGCACTGTATCTTCTTAGGAATGCTGCAGGGCGGAGGATGGGACAGGGGGTGTAGCAGGGTGTGTGTGTGTCAGGTGTGATCCAGAGTGTTTGAGGCCAGATCCACAGGGCTGGCCTAGTATGCTACCTAGCCGTGGTCAGACACCACCCTCCCTCATTTATTCCCTAAACCTCCAGCTAGAACTCAGCGTGGTCCGCATTAGTCCAGTGGCCCGACATGTCTTCTGGGAGAGAGGCCGTTGAGATGGGCTCCCACTGTGCCTAGCTTGCAGTAACAAGCTAGAAAGGAGAACAAAGCCTCAGAGACACTTGCTGGCAGCTGGGTCCTCCCAGGGGGGGCCCCATCTCATGGAGAAGCTCCTTAGGGGCTTTGAAGCATGCGCAAGCCTGGCACCCAGGGGCGCATATACCAAGAGCTGGCAATTTTCTCTCACTGCCTTCAAGTCAATGACACAGTGACCCTCTAGGACAGGGGAGAATTGCCCGTGTGAGTTTCTGAGATGGTAACTAACCAGATTACATAGTTCCATCTTTCTCGAGGAGAAATCAGTGTTTTCTAACTGCCCAACATATAACTATTATGCCAGCAGGAATCCTAAGAGTTGGCAAAGGACTCCCTTGAAGAAGAGAATCTACAGAAGGCAAGCTGGGCCGAGTCTTCCAGAAAGCCTTGGAGAATGGCACGTGGATCACTCTGTCTCACATGAAGCACAGATGAGGGACTGGCCTGAGGGTCACATTTGGTCTTGGCAAAGGAGTTATGCATTGTTCAAGGTCTAGCTAGCTCCCCGGTGACACGGGTGGCAAGCCCTGTCTTGCAGGCTTATGTGTGAATGGAATGAGATGACTATGCAAAGTGCTTGGCCCAGAGCACGTGCTGAGAACTGAGGGGTATTCCTGTTGTAACTGCTGTTTCATGGTCAGTAGGTCAGGCTGGAACGTGCAGGGTGTGGAGGCCTGAGGGTCCTTCCCCTACCTTCTCCTCCTCGCTCAGGGGGTCTCCAAGTTCATCCTGGGAGAAGTCGAGGAAGGCCACCGAGCCGTCCATGGAGCACACTAGAATGCCCAGTCCATTCAGAGTCCTGCAAAAAAACATGTGTCCGCAGCCTAGGTGTGAGGGAGAGGCTGGCCAGTGCCGGGATGGGCCCTGGATGCATGTGGGAAACCACTGGGCCATCTGCTTCTGTGCAGAGAGACAGCCTTGGAACCTCCCAGGGCAGGCCCACTTGGTCCTGTGAGGTCACGACAGGACAGGCGGAGCAACAGTGAGGTACCGTTAACCCCTTTCTGCTCAGACACTTTCCAGCGGCAAGGAACAAGGAGCTCTGAAGCACACAGGTCCCGGGAGGCCAGCCCTGGTCTCGGGGTCTGCAAGCACCCCCTCCTGTCCCACAGTATGACCTTTGCAGCACACAGCCCCGGCTTACCAGGAAATATCCATGATGGACTTGTCAAACAGCTCATGGATGACAACCAGAGGCCGCTTCAGACACGTCAACTGGAAGGAGAGAAGCAGCCACGGTTATTTGAGACAACTGAAAACACCTCCTCATCTGCTCAGTGGCAGCAATGAATGGAGGTCTGGGTTCCGGAACCAAAGGAAGAGCATGCCCTAAGCTGATGGGAGGGCCCTAGACTCCTGGTTCCAGATAGGGACAAACCCCAGGCCTGAACCACCAATATGTGCACAGCAGCAGACAACTCTGCAACCAGTACGTATGATGAATGCAAACACAGGTTGCCCTTCACACCCATGACGACAACTCCATTCTGCTCGTAAGAAAGGGAAAAGCCATTTTTTAAAATGGAACTTGAAGGAGGTACTGATGGAGAGAAGTCCACAGGACATGGCCGGTGATGGCCAGTGAGTTCACCCACAAGAGCAGCTTGCGGATCCTAAGACCATCCACCTTCCTGCACGGATGCACTGAGAGCTGCACCAAGATCTGACCTGGTGCAGCCATAACCATCAGAGAGGGGGCCTGCCACCTGATAGACACCAGCCAGGGGTAAGGTGACAGCTGAGCATCATCCAGGCCTCGGATACTGTCACCAGTATCGTGGACTCATTCAGGTAGCTGGCCTGGCCGGTCCTTAGGGCTGCAGGTGAGTCAAAGACACCACTGCAGTCCCTCTAGCCTCCTGTTCTCACCCAGGAACCCTTCAGACTGGAGGGCGCTGAAGTTAGGACACAGCTCTAACTTAAGTTAGGATACGGCCCTAACATAAGTCTCTCATAGAGGACACAAGAGTCACAGTCCTATCGTCCACAGGACAAATGCCTGGCCAAGATCGGTGGATCAGGGAGAAGCATGCCCGAACAACATGCTGAAGGTCTTCCACATTGGCTACAGGAGTCCTGGTGGAACAGCAGTTATGCATTGGGCTTCTAACAACAAGGTCAGTAGTTTGAAACTGTCACCAGCTGATCCAGGGGAGAAAGAGTTTTCTACTCCTGTAAAGAGTTAGTTTCAGACACCCACAGTGGCCGTTGAAATCTGTCCTACAGGACCGCTTTGAGTTGGAACTGACTCAATGACAATGAGATTTTTTTCCTTTCTCCTTTTTGGGTTTGGCTATATACTCATTAGAGGGACTGGAAAGGCCCACGGTTGGCTTGAATGGAAACTGCCCACCACTTTTCCAAAGTGCCTGCCTCATTTTAAATGCTCAACCATGTACAAAGAGGCTTAAGAAAACGTGTGGAAAGATAGTTACATAATTTTTCTGAAGCGCCCCTCACATTAGGCCCCTCTCAGCTTCAGTCAGACTAACTTCCAATGAGTACCATCTCAATGTTCATCAACAGGAGAGGATGTGAACCAGGACATGTCTCACAGTGGAACACCCCAAAGCCACCATCCAAAACACACTTGGGAGAGGAAGAAGAGAGAGGGTGGGGAGAAGAGAGAGAGGATGAAAAGCAGGGATGGTTCATTCACACAAAGCTCCAGGTCATGCAAAACTCATGGGCGGTGACAGAAATGGCTGGAGAGGTACAAGAGTGCAGTGGTCATACTGCCAAAAAGAGAGAGAAATTTGCTGAGTTGTACACTGAAGATTAATGCACATTGTGGATGTTTGCATGTCAATGCAAATTATCTTTTTAAAGGACACAAACACAACATGGAAACTAGGGAATCCATTAGTGGAAACCATGTTGGAGTTGAGAACCAGGGGTACTGGGGGTCAGGAGGTCTCTGCTGGCTGGACCTCAGGCACCAGAGGGGCAGACTCGTTAGCAGAACCGAGTGGAGACAAGAGAGACCTGAAGTGGTGTCTCTCTTCTCTTCCAGACATGCTATCTTCCCGCCAAAGTCCCCATCCCACCCAGACAGCAGCGAAGACCCATGGTGGGGGCTCACCCAGACAGAAAGCGAGCGGTCCTTGCTGCCCACGGCACAGCAGCAATAGGGGCAGCTGGGCTTTGCCGAACTTCCATTCTTCTGCTTCTTTTTGAAGATTTTGGGGTTGAATTTCTAAAGGTGAGTGACAGAGATGAAAACAGTCATTCAAGCACCCAGCCTGCCCCACGTCTGGACATGCTTTTGGAGCTCAGGCACTAGGACAGCCACCCCAGAAATGTTTCCTGACGGCTGGCTGGAAAGCGCCAAGAAACAGAGCCCGCTCAAAGCCTCACGAGCCAATTGCACTCCATTGTCTGGGCTGGCTAGGGAGCAGCTTAAGGGCCGAGAGTTGAAGGCCTGCTCTCCTCTCCGCACCCACTGCCCCCCCTTGGATTGGCAGCCTGTAGGCCATGGTGGAACGGCCGAGCATGCATAGTGCTCCCAACGCCCTCCCTCACAGCAAAGTGGGGGAGCGGGGTGGGGAGTAGGGCGGCAAGGATCTCTTGGTAGACAAGGAATCCCCAAGCCAGGAAGATGAGGGAGAAAAGACAGTCTCTCAGCAACATGTAGGACCCTGGCGTTAGCTGACCTGAGGGAGGGGTGTGTGTGTGTGTGTGTGTGTGTGTGTGTGTGTGTTTGCATGTGAGAATAAATAGGTAACACATCACCTATTCAGCAATCTTCACACACACGTTAGGTGATATCAAGGGTTCCCATCATGCGCCTTCACCCCACCATTAACCATACCCAAGTCAGAAATTTCAGTGTTCCTGGTGGGTGGGTAGCTTACGCTAGAGGACAGACTGAAATGGCATGTAAGATCCAGGGCTGTAGAGTCGATTCCGATTCACAGCAACCCCACAGGACAAAGAGCTGCTCCCCGGAATTGTGAACCTATAAACCTGTACAGAATTTGCCTGCAGCATCTTTCCCTCAAGGTGCAGTTGACAGGCTTGAACCTGACATTTTTGGTTAGTGACTAAGTGTTTTAACTACCAAGTCACCAGGGTTCCGCAAAGGGTGGAGAGACTGGAAACAGAACTCAGAGAGCTGGCTTCAAAGGAATTCTATGGCACTCCACCAGGACACAGGTGTCACTGGCCACCCCAGTCATTGCTTGGAGCACGGGGTGCAGGAACAGATCCTGTGAAAGCACCCCACTAAAGGAGGGCCAAGGGGCTGAGCCCCGGTGGCGTAGTGGTTGTGCACAGGACTGCGGCCCACTGGGATGGAGGTTCAATTCCAGCAGTGGGGCTGGGCCTCCTACTCCCACCACCAGAGAGCAGTGATGGCCCCCCCCCCCCAAAAAAAAAGGAGGGCCAGGAGCCGGCAATGCTTCGCATGTTAGCAAACTCCACCTGTGTGCCCTATAAAACACTGGGGCAGTTACTGTATTCTGCAAAATGTGTCTTTTAAGTCACCATTTCTGACACTTATTATATACTTATTAGCATTCACTTACTAAGTAAAAAAAAGTAGTACTACAAAATGTTACTAAGGATAGTAATATTTACTGCATAAAGACAGCAATCTGTAAAGCATTTCCAACTGTCTATCCATTCGGAAGGCAGGTTCTCCCTCCCTCCCCCCAACTTGTCCCAAAGGAGCATCGTGCTCTTTGATCTATATCAAGTCAAATCGGGAGTCTGGACACCCGGAGGGACCTCAAATTGTGTTGTTCTGAGATAGCCCTTGAGTTTGGGGAAGAAAAAGAAATCAGAAGGAGCATTACCAGGGCAGGGGGGTGGGTGAGATCAAGTTTCCCAACTAAATTCGCCGAGGACAGGCCTTCCTACCCTTGAAGAATGAACAGGTGCGGTGTGCAGAAAGGGGGCCTGGGCGAAGGGCCAGACACGATTGCACACACGCTCCCCTGAGCAGCCCCAATGCTCCTAGTCAATGACTTGGTTTGGTGGTATTTGCCAGTCATCCTTCCCAATAAAACATGTGCGCATTCTAGTTTGTAAAACTCATTTTCAAGTATTTAAATGGAAGAATCTAAAAGGAAACACGATTCTGCTATGTCCAGAATCTGGTAGCCCAGCACCTCAGTCCCACACCACCATGCTGTTGTAAAGACTGAGGTGCTGATGGGGAGCGGACACCTGGATTCAGACCTGGATTCTGAGGCCAGGTGCACTTACCACAACAGTCACGGCTTTCCGGTGCCCCACGAAGTCCATGTTGGTTTTCCAGCCCTCCCGCTCAATGATTTGGGCAGTGGGGCCGGAGTTGTTCATGGCATGAGCAGATACCAGGTAGTGCCCATCGGGTGACCAGCTGAGTCGTAGCACATGCGTTGTACCCCCACACTGCAAAAAAACAAGCCAGGGTTGGGGAGGGCCTCAAGGCCAGCCCATAACCTGCGACTCACACTCTGACTTCGGAGGATCACGCACCCTCAGTCTCTGCCTTCCTTGGAGAGCAAGCATGCCCTCCAGCTGAGAGCCAGAGGGGCCCCTTCAGGACCTGTAGGAGCCCATTCAGGCACCAGCAGTTGGGGCCAAACCTTGGACTGTCTCTAGTTACCTCATCAAAAGGCTTGGTGATGCTGGTTTCTAACTGCCAGTCCAGTGTGCGCCACACCTTCAGGCTGCGGTCATCAGCTTGAGAAGCAATGTATTTGCCAACGGGGTCCCAGGTCAAGCCTTTAACCAAACCAGAGTGACCTCTCAGAGTAGCTAGAATTTCTGTGGGAAAAATAGAGATAAACCATAAGAAAGTTGGAAAAGCAGCTTACCTCAGAGAAAATGGTGTAACCTCACGCCGATCAACAGGAGTGGTCTTTCATGAGCCCCAGGATAGAGAGCCGAGGATAGGTGGGGACTTGGAAGTCAGTCCAGGCTGACTCTCAACCCCTGCCCCCACAAACCACGTGTTCAACCAAGCCAGACCTGCTGTCGTCGGGTCAAGTCAGGCTCACAGCCACCCTACAGGGTGGAATGAAACTGCTCGCTAGGGTTCCCAAGGCTGTCAACATTTTCGGAAGCAGGCGGCCTCACCTTTCTCCTCAGGGGCAGCTGGTGCATTCGAACCACTGTCCTTTCTGTTACCTTGCTGTTACCCTGAGCCGACCACGCGACTACGGATCCTTGCCACAAACAGAAGAGTCCTCTAATTTGATCTCCCCTCAGTCCGGAGAGAAGGCAGAAAGCCAGGTTGTCTATGTGGGGGGCTGGAAGGACCAAGCAGCCAGGCCCATGACATCATCACATGGACTGAAGCCCAAGATTATGGCCACAACACCTCTGCTGTGAGCTGCTGGGCAGCTAGCTGTATGGAAGCAGGCCTCTCATCTCAGATGTCCCCATGCAAAAGGGAAACGGAACTCGAACATGAGCCAGGGGCAAGAAAAATCTTTTTCTAGAAATCAAAATGCAGCCACGTGCCAGGCTATCTTATTCATGATCACATTAACACACAAAGGACCTGTCGGGCCTCAAGGGGACACACATTGGTAACCGCAAGGTTGACGGTCTGAACCCATCCGTCAATCTTTTTTTTTTTTTTTTAAGGCATCACTGCCCTGGTGGTGGGAGTAGGAGGCCCAGCCTTTGCTCCTGGGAGCCGGAATTCAACCTCCATCCCAGTGGGCCGCAGTCCTGCGCACAACCACTACGCCACCAGGGCTCAGCCCATGCGTCAATCTTTATGAGAAAGATGAGGCTGTCTGCACCCGCAAAGCCGAACAGGCTCAGGAACCCCATGCAGCAGTTCTACTCTCTCCTACTGGGCCACTATGAGTCAGAATGGACTCCACGGCAGTGGGTTTGGTCTGGCTAAACACAGTGCATAAGAAAAACGAGGTTTGTTTAGGCAAGCGAAATGGGAGCTGTGAGAGGCCCGATCTTACTGAGGGGCCTCACTGAAGAGAAGACAGAGGAGGGAAGGCTCTAACACAACCCAAAGGCAGTGTCAGAGGCAGGCCCGGGCGGTTGTGAGGCCCAGCTGTCCACGCGCCGCCCTCATGACCTGCGCCCCCTCTGAGCATTTAGCTAACATTTTCCTTTAATGTGAAATTGCAACTTTTTTTTTGGCGGGGGGGGGGGGGGGGGCGCACGGCGCATCACTGCCCTCTGGTGGTGGGAGCAGGAGGCCCAGCCTTTGCTCCGTGGAGCTGGAATCGAACCTCCATCCCAGTGGGCCGCAGTCCCGCGCACAACCACTACGCCACCGGGGCTCAGCCCCGCAACTTTCTTTTTAAACCTCAAATAAATACAACTGATAATAAGGGTGGGACGTGGAGTTTAAAAAAAAGAGAGAGGGGTGGTGACTGGCAAGACACACAGTTCTCCAGCCCCCAGGACACAAGGACTGGTGCCAGAACTAGGGAGAAAGGCAGTGGGCACATAGGAGAGCAACTCAGCAAGGGTTGAGAGGGCTGGAGGGAGGAACCAGACCTGGGAACTTCACCGCATTCCAGATGACAACCGTGTTGTCCACGCTGCAGGAGGCCAGCCAGGCGTCATGGGGTGACCACGCCACATCCATCACATCTGGAAAGAAGAGCAGGGTGTCTCAGATAACATTTGATGAAGTGGGTGACGGTGGGGTTGGCAGCACCACCTCTGCCAGATGGCCCAGTCAGCCCCCTCAAGGGTCTGTGTGCCCAACTAAGGGTCCTTGGCTGGATACCATCAGAACTAGCCGCTTTTTGTTTTTTCTCTCTTAAAACTCATTTGAAAAAATATTCCCCAGGAACCATTTGCAATCGGCCCATCAGTATCTGCAAGTCTATAGCAACTCATCAGGCCACAGGAGGCCATGAGAGTTCAGCATCACGCATCACACATTGGGAATCTGATGCATACTCAGGTGTCGGCCTGGACCTCACTGGAGCTCCCTTCTCCACCTACAACTGGCCCTTGCTCAGAGAGCCTCCTGGACATTAACGGAGTTGCTGTGAGCACACACTTATCAGAATAGAATGCCCAGCACACATAAAGGCTTGAGGAAGTTTCACTGAACAAGTGAACAAGCTAACATCAATGTCTGGTCCGTCTCCTCCTCATGAGTCTGGCCTCACCTCCAAGACACTTTGAGGGGCACCTCTTCCCCTCCAGGGCACTCAAAGGGAACCAATCAGTCCTGCTGCCTCCCTCTAGATTAGTGGTTCTCAACCTATGGGTTGCGACCCCTTTGGGGGTCGAACAACCCTTTCAACCAATCAGGGATGCCCGATCCATAACAGCAGCAAAACTACAGTTAAGAAGTAGCAACAAAAATAGTTTTATAGCTGGGGGAATCACAACATGAGGAACTGTATGAAATGGTCTTGGCATTAGAAAGGTTGAGAACCACTGCTCTAGATAGTACATTTTTACAATGTTTCATGTGAACTGTATTCATGTAAGTGAGGAACGATAACGTCTATTGTAGAAACTGGTTCTTTTTAATGACCTGAGATTCTGTGGGTTCCGGCAGTAAGATCTTTTGGGTAGCACACCTAACAAAACAAAAATGCAGGGCCTCCATAAACCAAGCCACAAACTCACCCAAGGAAAGCCAAGCCCCTCCCTAGAAGCTCAGTGAATGGGAAAGGCAGACGTGTGGACTACTGGACTTTCACCCCGTACCCAAGTTCTAGGACAGAGGAGGAACATCAGCTGGGGGCCCAGAAGGGACGACCTCAGCACTTCCCACGCAGCACTTGAAACCCAGACATTAGCTGTGAACTCAACGATTCACCTTTCAAAACCTGGGTGCCCGTTTTAGGTAGCAAACAGAGCCGCTATTCCCCTTTGTGAGTTTATTTGCTCCTTGTTAATATTCAGAGCTCTGGTGGCGTAGTGGGTTGAGTACTGCACTGTCAAGCAGCAAGATCAGCAGTTCAAAACCACCAATCTGCAGGAGAAAGATGAAGCTTTCTGTTTCCTAACGAGTGAGTCTTGGAAACCCAGGCAATTCTACCCTTATAGGGTCATTCTGAGTTGGAAGTGACTCGATGGCATTGAGTTTTGAACTTCCTCTGCTAGAAGTTAGAACAGACTCAATTCTGTTGTTTCCTGGTTCAATTAGTAGACGTGTTCTCTGGTTAACATCTGCTGCTTATTTGAGCATGGTCTGTGTTTCAGAAGGATGTACACACACATCCTCTCAACTGCTGCGGTGAGCATGAGTCTGCCATCGCTGTTCAGTGATGCTTTCCTAGGCCCTGCGGCGTAGTTTGGATATGCAACTTCACTCCACCCTTCCTGGAAGCCTCTCTGGTTGGTCTCCATCTCCCGCATGCCCCAACCCCAACCATGGACTAACCCCACTGACTCAGCCATTCAACTGCCTACACAGAGTGTCTGCCCACCCACTCTTCTGATAAGCTGGATATCTTCCACATGTCCAACCCTAAATCTCTCAACTTCCCCTAAACCTGCCTCCACCTAGCCTTCCCCATCTCAGGTAACAGCATCTGCCTCTTTTCCACTGTTTGGCCCACAACCTTGTAGCCACTCTTGATTCCTTTGCCCCAGATACCAACTCACCAGGAAAGTGAACTGGCTACACCTTTATTTATTTATTTTGGGGGGAGGGGGCGCATCACTGCCCTCTGGTGGTCATAGGCGCTTCCTAGTGCTGCTCCTGAGCGCCACCGCTGGATTTGAACCACCAAGCCTGCGGGCCGCAGTCCCACCCTCAACCACTTACATCACGGGGGCTCAGCCCCTGGCTACACCTTTAAAGAGAGTGTATCTTGGACTCTCACCACATCCGCTGGCAGAACCCAGCTCCCAACATCCACCATTTCTCACACTAATTATTGCACTAGCCTCCCAATGATGCCTTTGACCTTCCAGCAGACTCATCACTCTTCCACTCAAGGTCCAGGTCTAAGAGCCATGTAAGGCTCACAAAATTATCAACACCAGCTAACATCACATGCTTCATCAAACAGTGTTCCAGCCAGCATGAGATGCGAGTTCATTAGACATCTGACCAGCGTGGCCTGCAAATGAAGTTTTAGATCTGCTGATGGCCCTGCTATGGGTAGAGGCTCTTTGGGAAATAGCCCCTCACAAGTCTACACAGCCCAGGCTGCTAGCTCACCACCTCTGTCCCCTGTCCACACACTGTGCCCCAGCACCCTGGCTACTCTCTGAACACATCCAGCAGGGCTCTGTCTTGGCTGTTCCTCTGCCTAGAAAGCTCTCCCAGATGCCCACCTGAAGATCCCCTTCCCATCAGTGATTCTCAATCTTCCTAATGCCTAATTCAGTTCCTCATGCTGTGTTGACCCCCCAGCCATAAAATTACTTTTGGTGCTACTTCCTAAGTGTAATTTTGCTACCTTTATGAACCGTAATGTAAATATCTGTTATGCAGGATGTAGTTTCATTGCTACAAATTGAACATAATTAAAGCATAGTGATTAATCACAAAAATATGTAATTATATATTGTGAAATCTTTCCTTTTTCGGGGGGGGGGGGGCGGTGGGCATCACTGCCCCCTGGTAGGAGTAGGAGGCCCAGTCTTGCTCCTGGAGAGCTGCTGCTGGATATGAACCGACAACCCTGTGGGCTGCAGTCCCGCACACCACCACTAGGCTACCGGGGCTCAGTCTGAAGTATTTATTTCTAATTACAATAAATGAAATTTTGCCTTGAAGCATGGTGTGGCATGCATAACAGTGTCTTTTCTGGAATAATTGCTCTTAAAAATTTGAAAGAATGCACCAATATAGAATTTAGGGATCAGTAGCCATTTCCAAAGGTGGTCTTCAACTTTTGTATGCCCAACGACGATTCTGTTTAGGCTCTCTTAATCCTTTGGTGTTAATATGGAAAGCTTATTTTTTCTTCTGGTACTATCCCACTCATATCTGCTACCAAAAAACAGAGACCTTTAGTGGCAGATAGCCTAATTGAAGGTAGCCAACACCACCTGCCTGATAAAGGAGACCTGGGGGATGGAGGTTACAGCTTTGCCTGAGTGCCAGGTGAGGGGCTCTGTAAAAGCCTCCTGCAGAGGCCCTGGTCCATGTGTGACCACTCTCCTCCACATGCACTGTGCTCCCGAGCTGCCCCACAAGTCTGCACTGTTAAGCAGCTATGAAACAAATGAGGGCAGATTATACAGTCTTCTTGTCCTTGACAACAGAATACTTCTGTCCACTTTTCACACACACGTGCCCCATCTGTGGTCACCAAGTGATGGCCTTATCTCCCTTTGACCTGTCTACATGGGATCTGGGAAGAATCTACAGTCCACATTATCACCAATGATTTCCAAATCTCTTGCTCTTGCTTCAGCGACCTTTTTTTTGCTTCAGTGTCCCCCTTGAACCCCAATTCAGCTCCAACAGTCTGTAGACTTCCTCCATGGCCCCAAACAGGATAGAACACACAGTGAATTGGTGTTTGTCCTTAGAATCCGGTGGTTTCTTGTGGTGGTTATGGTCTTGGTAGAGGATGCCACTAGCCATGTAGACACCTGGCTAGGTATCTTCCCTTGCCGTGTGTCACATATTTCCATCAGCCCTCTCACAGGTCTGCTTCCGGGTTTATATCTAATGTAATCATCCTTTCTTCACACAGCTGCCATCTTCACCCTCTGGTGTTGCACAGCTGCCAATGACTCTCTTGTCCATTGCACTGTGATGGTTAAGGTGTTTTTGGTCAACTTGGTTGGGCCAGGACTCTCAGCGATTTAGCAGTTAAGACACAGTAAACCTCTATGGCAAGATTTCCTCCAGGCTATGGGTTGCTTTTAGCGGAATCTGCATCTTGCCCTCTGGGCATCTGTACTTGAGCCAGCAGCCTGGCATATTGCCTACCAATCTTGGGAGTCATCATCAGCTGCCATCTTCAGTCAACTTTCATTCGCCTATGTTCCTCACAGCTTACTGTCTGACCTGACCTGGGATTCACCAACCCCTGGACTCGGAGGGTTAGGAGAAGTCTCCAGCCTGACATCTGATCCAGACTTGGAATGGGCCCACCTCTGAATGATGCGAGCTTGAGGTAAATCTCCCCGTACATACACATGTATGTGCTCACTGGCTTTGTTTCTCAGGAGAACCCAGTCTAAGAGACTTGATGAAGAGCACTCTCACTTCCAAGTACACAAGCCTTCCTGCTCCTCGCACATCTGATGCACCTCATTTTGTGATGCTCCCTGTCTCATGGGTAAAGATGGAGCAAAGTTGAAATGCTGCCTCCTCCCTGTTGATGTTCCACCTGTTCTCACATGAAGCACTGCCCTACGACACCTGTTCTGCCTGAAACCCTTTTACCCATGATTTCCTGGATTCCTGCCTCCTACAAGCAGTCTTCCTTGACATCAGTACATTTCTCTGAAACCTAGATTCCATCTCCCTGTTTCACAGTGTACATCACATGAGCTGGGCTAGGGTACAGGCAGAGACAAGTCTACATTATATTCATTCTGGTCCCCCACACGGCAAATGCCACATGGCTGTAGGCTGCTATAGACCAACCTTCCACTTTAGCCCAAATATATAGAATGTGGCTTTTCCCACATTCAGTCTATGTAAAGGCACTTTGTAAACACACTCAAGGTCAAGTCAGTAGCTTTCCAGTGGGCACCCATGTGCTGGGTTCTGTGGAATAAATAAAGCATGCTTACAGACTTAGTGCTCCACTGCTGAAGGTACTGATTCAGTTCACCAGGACAAACAGCAGGATTTGGAAAGTGCTACATTAAAGACAGAAACAGACCCCCTGTGAGGGCTGGAGTGGGGGCCCCAGAATGCACGGACGAGGGCATGGTGGAAAGGAGACAGGGAGGGCAGCCTAGGCACAGGGGCCCACCCAGCTCAATGGCAGCTCCACTCACCGCCTGAGTGACTTCGCAGGATGGAGACACAGCGCCACTGCTCCACGTTGGCAAGCTTGCCACTGGAGCCAAAGACGGTACTGGGGCCGATATACCTGTGGGAAAGAGGTAGCAGCAAGGTGCTCGTGGGAAGGGTTGGGCATGGCAGAGATGCTCACTATAGATAGCATGCTTCATTGTGGCCAGAAGAGCAAAGCCACAGACAAGGGCTAAGGGACAACCGCAC
The DNA here is from genome assembly GCA_004026705.1 of Nesogale talazaci. Lineage (NCBI taxonomy): Eukaryota > Metazoa > Chordata > Mammalia > Afrosoricida > Tenrecidae > Nesogale > Nesogale talazaci. The sequence goes on from PVJH01007309.1 coordinate 50,257, forward strand.
TGCTGAGAGATGGGAGCCAATGAGGTGGGCAACGACAGTGCATGCTGTTGGAATGAAATATTATGAAACCATTAAAAACTCCAGAGTACTTTCGATGGTCACCCTTTGGTCCCCCATAGCACACCTCTGTGGTGAAAGAAGTCTCAAAGAAAGAAGTGTGTGCAAGACCAACCAACCGAAAAAAAGTCCAAACTCTCATGGTGAAAGATGACCCAATGGCTGGGGAAATGGCCACACCATATAGCCAGGTAAGAGGAGCAGGCCAGGGGCCATCATACACAACACGCTCTCACGTAGGTACAGAAACGCACACGTCAGGGCTAATGGCTATTTTTGGAAAAAGAAATACTAACATAGTAATAGCCCTGGCTGTCATGGGGGAGGGGGTAGCGTGAGTGCTTTTCTGTTACATATATTATTTCAGTTTTCAAGGTTAAACACTGCATGTGGTATTTAATAATACTGGTGAGGATTTTTACATGACTCTTCAAAGCAGAGGTAGAGAGAGACCAGCGGGACCACTGGTCCTTCCACATCAACAATCATAGGGGCCTTGCCATGGGGGTAGCACTGAGACCATCAATATTCAGAGTCCCTGTCACCCACTGGGCTCCTGTAAAATTCCTCATAGTCCTGCCAAGGTGCCCAAGTGGGCCAAGGGGCTGGCAGGCTTCTGCGGTTGAGGTTGTGGCACAGGACTCTACCAGTTGAGCAATGTGTGGGGTCTGCATCCCCGGCACAACTCTCCCAGAGTCAACGGACACTTGTGACACACAGGCTCCTGGAAGGCACCTTGACATTCTTCCCCCGAGGTCTGGAGGAAAAGGCTCAGGTGATGGCTAGCTCCTTCTAGGTATGACACGGGAGATCTCAGGGAAAACTCAAGGCTAGCCTGAAGTGCAAGAGAGTGCATGGCAAAATGGGTGGGTTCTGGGGCTCCACCTTGAATCCCACTGAACAGCTTGACTGAATCACACTGTATGGTAGGGCCCTATGGAACTCTTCATCTGAAGAAGAGACATGCTAGTCCTCCAAGGGCTACTAAGCCTTGCATCTTCGAGGGACACCCAGCAGCCCAGACCCAGGGCAGCTGGTCAGGTCACTGAAGATGGGTGTGGGGCAGTGACCAGTCGCTCCTGTCTGTTCCTTGCAGCCCAGACCCAGGTCACCAAGGATGGAGATAGGGGTATAATGGGTGTTTCCATCTGCAACTCTCTCTGGGTCCTTCCTGTTATTTACAAAGGTGGAGCTCTGAGGACCTTCAGTGTCAGGGTGGGGACAGGGAGCTGGGGAAAAGGTCCATGAGATGCTTCTAGAAATAAAATGTGAAAAAAGGAAAATGATGCTTACGTAGCCCGCTTCCACACCATAATCAGTTTGTCATCTCCCCCAGAAGCTAAATACATGCCACTGTTTGACCACCGCACACAGTTCACACATGCTGGGAAGAAAAACAAACAAACAAACAGGGTGATGAACATCCAAGAGTCATGGCCCTTTTGCTTTCTGCAGAGTTTGACAAGATATAAAATAAAGGACTTATAAAACTGAATTCATGTCTTCTGCTTGAACAGTTACCATGAGTGAGACCCAGGAAAATACTGGCGATTTATGCTGAGCTAGCAAATGACCAGAACGGAGCTAGAGCAGGAGCTGCCGTTGGTGACCTGCTGGTCCCGAGGGGACAAGCCAACAGGAGGCCTATTTCAGACACTATTCTTTTGGAAGGGCTGTCCACTAGTTGGATGGACAGCTGGGTAGGAGAGCCTCTTGACAGAAGGTTTTTCCCTAGACTTTCCAATGGGCAACCAGCTAATTCTGACTCACCGTGACACACAGAGCTCCTCCCCTCACCTGTTTCCTGCCCCCTTTCGTTTTCTTACTGGGTTTTTAAAAATCATTTTCTATCAGGGCTCTTACAACTCTTACCACAACTCATACACACATCCACAGTGTCAAGCACATGTGTACATATGTTGTCATCATTTTCAAAACATTTTCTTTCTACTTGAGTCCCCCCCAATGCACTCTTTATAATTTATAATTTTTTTTTCATGTCTTATAGACTGCTGTCACCCTCCACCCGCTGTTTGTACTGTAACGTTGTTTGTACTGTACGTTGATCACTGTGATCAGTTTCGCCTTTCTCCTCCACCTTCCCCTTCCCTTCCGGTATCACTTCTCTCATCATTGGTCCTGAGGCGGTTATATGTCCTGGATTCCCTGTGTTTCCAGCTCTGATCTGTACCAGTGTACATCCTCTGGTCTACTCGGATTTGTAAGGTAAAACTGGGGTTATGACAGTGGGGTGGGGGTAAGAGGCACTATACTGCTCCCTGACTAGCTCATCTCTCCCATGTGACCCTTCTGTAAGATGTCCAATTGTGTACAGATGGGTTTTGGGTCTACACTCTGCCCTCCCCCTCATTCACATCAATATGATTTTTTGAGTCTTTGATGCCTGATATCTGATACCATTAACATCTCATATCACAAAGGCTGGTGTGATCTTTGTAGACTTTGTTGCTTCTCAGTTAGATGGCTACTTGTATATCTTCGAGCCTTTACGAACCCAGATGCTGTAGCTTTGGTTAGCTGGGCACCTTCAGCTTTCTTCACGTTTGCTAATGCACCCATTTTGTCTTCAGTGATCGAGTCAGGGAAGACAAACATCACGGGATGCCAGGTTATTACAACAAAGTGTTTTGTGTTGAGAGAGTACTTGAGTGGAGGCTCAATGTCTTAAGACTTAGCAAATATATAAATATATTTACCTATTACATGCCTATATTTAGACCTCTATAATAAATATCTTTTGCCTCCTACTTCTTTCCTCTATTTCCTTTTCCTTTCCTCCTGTGCCACTGTCACACACTGTCACTGTGTCACATGTTGCCACTGTCACACACTGTCACTGTGTCACATGTTGCTCCTTTGTCCCTGGGTTTGTTGGTTCCCCCACCTTCCCAAACCTCCCTCTCTCCCCTATTCCCCCAGAACCATAGGGCCCATTGTTTTCCCCTCCAGATTGTTTATCCCACCTATCTTATCTAGAAAGACATGCAGAGACAATAATAAGCACAAAGAACAAGGCAAAACAACAACCAATAAAAACCAACAAAAAAGGAAATCCTATAAATATTTCAAGGCCTGTGTGTTTACCTGTATGAGTGTTTTCCAGTTAAGTCTGATGGGGTGCCTATCCTGGCCCAACAGAACTGTGCCCTAAACTTCCTGAGGCTGTGACTCTGTAGACAGTAGCCTAACGTTTATCCCATAGGGGCACGAGGGCTCCTTGGGCTTTTACATTTGGATCCTCCAGATTCGCCTGCGTGGGGGAGATGGATTCTGTACCTAGAAGCAAAGCTCTGGCAGATTGCTTCCCCCGCCCAAGTCAGAAGGTCTAGGAGTCCCCAATATACAAAGGCCATTGTCAAGGTAACAGCTAACAATCACTGGTGCTCCAGGCACCATACACCAGCGGGCCTGTGGGGCAGCCAGAGTGGTCCCTCAACTGGGAGGACTGAACTTGCTCAGTCAGGGGGCTCAGGGGCAGGGGTTGAAAGCACAAGAGCAGGAAGGAGACGCCAACACTGGCCAGTGGCCAAGGGGTCCTGGTAGGGAGAATCTGCGTGCCATACAGTCCCACTTGGAGAGCCTCTGGTGAGTGGTCTTATGTTCTCTTCTTCTGAAGCCTCTTCTGTCCAGGTCGCTGGCCCCAAATCCCCGGGAGTCAAGTAGTAAGAACTTCCTGGGCAGGACATCACCAGAGGTTCCTACAGACTATTCCAGGATACTTCTATGGGTGGACTGAGTCTTCTGTGGAATAATTCACCCAGCCAATACCCGTGCTTTCAGAGAGCAGGCCGCGGGCAGTTACTGCTGCCCTGGGCCTTAGCTTTCTAATCATGAATACACGTGCTCACTGTGGTCACTCTGCCGACACACAAAACCTGCCAGGGCCACTCTGAAATACCTAAGTGATTATCCATCTGGCAGAGCATCTTGGGGATATTTTCATCCTTCTCGTCATCCTCCTGGAGGACTGGTGACATATTCCAGATCACAACTTTCCCAGAATTTTCTTGCCCTGGAAAGAAAGAGTAAGAAGAACTCAATGTGCGAATGGCAGAAAGCTGACGGCAGGGAGTAGCTGGGCTTCCCATAGCTCCCATCCACCATCTTGAGCTGGAACTAAAGACCCAATGAGAATGACTGCTGTCAGTTATGGAGATGATGAAAGGCAGGTCCTTGTGGGAACCAAGGAGAAGACAGAATGAGGAGACAGCGATCACCCAGATGTGTCATAAGGAACCCTACTCTGTGTCGGAGGAGTCTCTTCTTGACCCATCCAGCCCAGCCGGGGGGAGCAAGGAGCTAGCGCTCCTCGAGTTACACCCCAAGAGAGGTTTCCAGGGCTGCAGCTCTCCACTGGGGGTCCTAGAACTACAGGAACGTATGTGAGCTCCCCATGAGTGGGGATAAATCCATCCCAACCTAACACCACGGCATACCAATTAACACAGCCTTTGGAAGGAGGAACAAATGAAATCAACTGCAAGAGGAAATTTGGATAAAGCTGAAATTTTCCTAATTTAGTAGTCTTTAAACAATTACATTCCAAATCATTCTCACAGTAGATGGAATCCCAAAAGTAAGCAAAAATTAATAACATCTCTGTAAACTGCAGCAAAAAAAAACCCCTACTCTGACAGTGAGGAGGCACCTGAGTTCTAGTTTATCCTTGAACATGTGGCCATTGGGGTTCTGAGAACACAAGCCCTCACCTTTGCCCAGGACAAGTCAACGTTCAAAGGATGCCTTCACCCTAGAAACCAAGCACGGCTCCTGTTGAGGTCTCCCTCCCCAGGGGAGCAGCGTGACTGGAGTCCATGGCTAGCCCTACAGCTGACCATGTCTGAGATAGGGCACCGGGCTCCTCGTCTCCTGGTCAGTCCTTCACAGTTGCCTACAAATGAGAGGTGAATGGAATGGACGAGGTGACTTGGGGTTTCTGTGGCTCTATTCACAGGCATGGCTTTCAGAGAAAACACAGCTATATAGTTTACAAATGATTTTTTTTTTCCTACACTTCCCACAACTGGTACCCCATGAAAGGCTAGTCCCACTCTCGACTTCCTATTACAGTACACTTCTGGAAATAGTCCGTCCCCCCCCCCCTCAACACCCCACAACTGGCTCTGGCTCAAAGTGACCTTACAGCATGCTTCCCTAGGGTTTCTGGGGCTGCTCTGCTTTATGGGAGTAGTCAGTCTCATCTTCCCTGAGAAGCAGCTGGTAGATTTGAACTGCTGACCTTACATTTAGTAGTCCACTCTCAATCAGGTGCTCAATAGCTGCCTGACTCCAAAAAAAAGCAAACCTATTGCCAGCGATCCATTCCAGCTTATCGTGACCCAACAGGACAGACTGGAACTGTCCCAGAGGGTTCCTGAGGTTGACAATCTCTATGAGGCACACTGCCTCTTTTATCCCCAGAGTGTCTGAGGGGCTCAAACTACCGATCTTTCAGATCGAGCATCCGACACTTAATCCACTGAGCTACCAGAGTCCCTTCTGTCTGGAAACAGACGTGTTAGAATGACCACACATGTGGAATGGCTGCTGGGTCAACAGGTTAAGCATTACAGCTTTTCCTAAATCTCTCTCCTCAACCTACTACTGAGAAATCTGGGCCTCCTTGGTGGACAAGGAGAAGGCACCCCTCACACAGGCCCCAGCGAATCCCACAGTTCAGAGGAAGGGCACAGCACCCTCCCTGCCCTGCCCAGTCGGTGCCCCTGAACTTCCCCTGGGGCAGAGGCATCTGCTGCTCATGATCTCAGGTCACAGACCTCACAAAGACACTGTCTGAGTCAAAGAGAGACCCAGCTTTGGGGCAGAGATCATGTGGGGCTAGCCTCTGCCCTGTCACTCTGCCATCAGACACATTTTGGTTTCCAGACACTAAGTGAAGCTGGAAACCAAGCTATGGGTCAAACCATTCCTTGGTGAGAGTCTTTTCACCTGCTTCCAGAGTGCTTTCTCCTGACTGAGCTGTATTCCCTGGAGTCCAGGAAGTGAATGACCACATGAATCCCAAGCAGCTGAACCAGGAGGGAAAGAACAAGCTACGAGGCATGGGGGGTGGAGGTTGAGGGTGTGTGTGTGTGTGTGTGTGTGTGTGAGACGCACCTTGTCCTCCAGTTGCAAACTTGGTCCCGTCAGGGTGAATATCAACTGAGAAAATAGGCTTGCCTAGAAACAAGTGAAAAAAAAAGAAAAAGTCAAATACATACATAAAAACTGGTCTGTATTTAAAGATCAGTAACACACTCATATTTTTTTAACATATTAGTTACTTAAGTAATAACTCCCAAGACTGTTCCTAGGAAACAAAGAAAACCAAGAGCCATTCTGCAAGTCTGCCCTGTGTGGCAAGAGCATCGCCCCCTGTGTGTCCACGGATGATCTTTCAGAAGCTCTCCAGACCTCTCCTCTGATGATCCTTTGGTTAGACTTGACCCTCCAACTGTTTGGTCAGCAGCTGAGATGCAAACAACAGCATGTGTTTTGGCTCAGGGTCAGGTGCTCTAACAGCCGCAGGGGGCATCCACCCTGCTGGGCAGTATTTCTGAGCAATGCAAAAGAGATAAGAGTTCAAAAGTGGAAGCAGACTTTCCATCACTACAATGACTTAGCCTACAAGGATAGAGTGTTTGCACAGGTCTGATAGACAGTGGGTTGTCACCATCAGGCAATAGACATCTACAAAGATGACACTGTACAGGCTTGGAATTGGATCACGCTGAAGCGCCAGGTCACTGGATGTTGGCGAGGTCAGCACCCAGCTATCACTTCTAGCCATCTCTGCCCATGACCTGGGCTGGGACAGCCGCTGCTTCAAGAGCACTCTTTATGATGGGCTGTCTGACTGTGAGGACAATGGCAGCCGCCATGTACAGACATTGCTGTCCTCATCTCACTTTTGCTCCTGAAATGGTTCCCAATCCACTGAGACTGCATTCTGGTGCTGCCTCTTGAGTCTTTGTCAGAGCCAGTATCGTGTATGTAACAGGGTTTCAGCTTCTCCAGGAGAAAGGGTGAGGCTATTAGTTCATGGAGTACCCACAGGGCCCCAGATGGAGCCCACAGGCAATGGCTGGATGGTGGACCAGACAGGCATGAACACCAGGAACTCAAAGCAAAACAATGGACCTTCCTAGGACAGCTCACTGGCATGCTAAAGACATGACTGGCCTATTAACCACTGTTAAGTTCACTACCGGACCCTCCCAGGACCAAAGCCTGTTGTCAGGAAGAGTAGTACTGAGTGGCAAATCAGATGGATGACAAGTGCTGGCCCAGACAAGGAAAGGGCTGGCTGAGGGAGCTTTTTGCAGAGAATATTTCCTTTCTGTCACCCAAAAGGTGGCCACATGGACACAGGGATGAAAGAGAGAGAGAGCGGGCAGTTGAAGCACTGCCAGAACTTCCATGCCAGTGTACATGATCATATGCTGGCAAACCCAAAAGGCAATGCCTAGCCAGCACAGGCCCAGATAGCTTGCCTGGCCATCTTCCCCAGAGCCATAGCCAAGAAGGGCTGGGAGGGTTATCTCCTCACTGACCACGCTGGATAACACAGAGCACTGTCAGGTGAAGCTGTTAAGTAGAAATGCTGGTAAAGTGTGCAAACCAAACTACAAAGGACATCACATTTCACACAGACTGCAAATCCCCACACTACAAGTATGGCCAAGTGAGTGTCATAGTTGCCAGATCCTTGCCTGCACTAGGGTAGCTCCGTCTGGTCTCTAAGCCCCTCAGTCACCCCTGTGCCCTAGAAGAACCAAAGAGCCCTGTGGAAACAAGTTATTCAGACCCAACTGACCCTTCTCTTGAGAGCAAATACTGTGTGCTCAAGACCCTTGGCGTCTATTCTGCCTCACACTGACCCAACAGGATTGCCTTGTGAACAGTCTCATCTCTCCCCCTAAATCCACAGGTGCTTGCAACACGCAGACCTTTGGGTGAGCTGCTTTAGCCCGTGTACTACCAGGACTCTCTCCTTGTGCATAGCAAGTCCACCGCCATCCCGTCGAGTCCACTCAGAGAGGCCTGCGAAGGCAGTGGTGAACTGCTCCTTAAGAGTTTTTGAGACTGTCCATCTTTACACAAGTGCAGGGCCTCGTCTTTCTCCCATGGAGCAGCCGGCAGACTTGAACCACCAACCAACCTTGTGGTTAGCAGTCCAAACCTTAAGCCGCAGTGTCACCAGGGGTCTACACTCACAGACATCACAGTCCGTGTCTGCTCAGCATTTTCATACCACAACTTGGCATGATCACTGTGCCCACCTTTGAAGAGCTGGACTCAGCAGTGTGTTCATGAAGGTGCCAAGCCAGAAAGCCTCCTCTTTCGTGGCTGTGCTGAGTCAGTCGGTCTTCTACACACACCCTGTTGGTCGACTGTGGCCAGGTGGGAAGGACCCAGGGACAGTTTGCCCGCCCAACTGATAGGGGCTGGGTCTTGACTGGCCAAGGTGGCTAGCCCATGAGATGACTCATAAGGCTCACTGTGCCTCTTTCTCAATACTCAGTTCGGCCTCCCCGGGGTACTCTGTTGCCACTGTCTCAGCCGCGGTCTGCTGAGCTGCTAGCAAGTGCATACAGGGAGGGTTTCTGATGTGACAGGGACTAGAGCACAGCAGTGGCCCTGGAGATCTTGGCAGGGCCTGCTCAGGCGGAATCTGATGCTCCCTCTGGTGCAGTAGGAAAAAGGTTTCTGCAGGATGTCTAGATGTGGGCATTGAACCTGGAGCAGGAGCCCGGGCCCCAGAACCTTTACTCTGAGTTCTCTTTTCTGCTCTTAACAAAGGAGCCCCCGTGCTGCAGTGGGTTAAGCATTTGGGGACACTAACAGAGGGTGGCAGTTCGGAACCACCAGTTGGCCCCTGGGAAAAAGATGAGGATGTCTGTTGCGTGAGCATGCAATCTCAGGAACCCCAGGGAATACTTGTATGCTGTCCTACAGCATTGCTCAGCATCAGAACTGACCTTGAGGGCAGTAGAATTGATTTTTGCTTTCTGCTCCACCCTGCCCACTGTGTAAGCCTCAGAAGCACGTGGTAAAGTTCTGCTGAAATGGAATCCTGGGAAAGTGAGGCCTTTCATTAAGTGTTTTCTGGGAATGCTTCTACCATATAGTCAAGCAAACTTATCTTTGGCATTAGACCATGAGGAAATGTTTGAAACATTTATTGAGAGAAGTTTAAAAACAATATTGAAATATCTGAAACTTGTCATTGAGCTGATTCTTGACTCGGAGTCCTTATAGGGTAGAACAGAACTGCTCTCTTTTTAAAAACACTTTTAAACAATCTTTTAAAAAGATACTTTTATCAGCACTTCATCTACATGTCACACAAGTCAGTCATTCACTCCTATCAAGGAGTTGTGCAAGTGTCACCCCATTCAATTATAGAACACTTTCTTCTTCCTTGCATTTGCTATTCACATAATTATTTTTTTCTAATTGTGGCAAAAAACATACACTACAAACCATTCTGCAATTCCACGACTTTCACCTGTATAATTCAGTGCTATTGATTACTCACTTCGTGTTGTGCAACCATTAGTGATATGCTTTTCCAAATTAGTCTACCACCATTGACTTAAATTTCATGTCCCCGAAGCAAAAATTCTTTCCCTTTAATCCCTGGTAACCATTGGTCAAGTTTTGTTTCTTTCTTTTTTCTTTCTTTCTAGTAGTTATCTTGTTAAGTATTCACAGTATCATATACTTCCATGCTTAAGTCATTTCAAAAATTAGTTGTACATTCATCATCACAATCAGTTTTAATGCTCCTTCCCCCTTCCGCAAATTACCCTCCCCACTGCCCACTCTCCTCCTCCTCCCCATAAACCACTGCATCCATTATTGTCTCTATGCATCTACTCCTTCTGTGCTTCACAAACTGAGAAAGCCAACAGAAACAATAAAAAAATAATAATAAAATGTCAATTTAATAATAATATAAAGATAAAAATACAAACGAAGAAACGACCACTATCAATATTTTAAACGAGAGAGAAGAAATTTCTGTTGTAAAACAAGCAAGAATTACTTGAGTCTAAAACAAATTCAGGTTGGGTCAAGATCAAACTATACCATATATGATCCACCATCATCCAAGTTTTTTAAAAAATTATTTTATTGGGGGCTCTTACAACATTGCATACATCATTTTGTATCAAGCGTATTTGTACACATGTTGCCATCTTCATTTCCAAATATTTTCTACTTGAGTCCTTGGTATAAGCGCCTCTCTCCCCGCCCGCCTTTTTTTTTAATAAATCACTTTATTGGGGGCTCATACAACTCTCATCATAATCAATACACATGTCGATAGTATGCAGACCACATTTGCACACTTGTTGCTATCATCACTCTCAAAACATCCTCCCTCCACTTAGGCCCCCAGTACCCATACATAATCAAGTTTTTAATAATCTCTGACAGTAAAGCTGTTTGAGACCCTTGCCTGTGGGTAGAGGGGATCTGCCAGAGACTTAATCTGACTAGACAACTCTGCAGATGGATTTCCGCCTCCCACTGTCCTCCATAGCCTTTTACGAATTGGGTGCTTCCAATTTCAGCTGATACCTTTCCTTTCCTTTCGGCATATTTGGATTTTGTTATGTCATCTTTGGACTGCACAGGTCAGAGTGCTTCTTTCATGTGGATTTAGTTGCCTCCTCACTGAGATGGCTGCTTATTTAAATACAAGCCGTCAAGACCCTAGATCCCATTCTAGTTGATAGCTGGGCCCCAGCTGCTTTCTCCACCATGCTTTGCTGTAGCAGCCTTAGCTTTGCTGATCATTCATCAGGGGTTTCATGGAGCAGGGCTATGTTATCAGGACTGTTTTGGGCTGGGCCCAGAATGTATCTACTTGTCCACGGATTATGAATGATGACGCGGGTTTACTTTGGCAGTTGTATTACAACAAAATAAAAGCCCATAAGCCCAATAAGAAAAACAAAAACAAACAAACAAAAGGCATGAAAACAAAAAAATCCCCAAAGAAAAAAGAAAAACATTGTCCATCATCCCCCTGGGGTATAAGGCAGGCAACTGCTCTGGTAACATCACGGAGTTTTCCAATGACACAGAACTCCAGATTCTGTTTGTATGAGGAGCCTATGCAAGTACAGCCCAAGTGTGAGCCACAACCACAGATAGCTATTGCCCAGCTTAGACCACTAACCCGACTAGCTGCGCCCTGTTTACGCTGAGCATGAGGACTGGTGCCAGGGAACAACTTCCTGCATCCATCTTTCCAAGTGCAAATCCCTGCCCAACAGATGAAAACCTGTCAAATCAATGCAAGCGGAGCATCGAGGTGAGAAACGGATGGTGATTCTAGGTCTCTTTCCATGGATACCCACCAAGCCAGGGCTCTCACCCAAGGCCCCACGACTGCCACGTCCATGGTCCTGGGGTGGCCCCTGGAGGGTATACATCTTTATGGGAGCAGCCAGCCTCCTCTTCCTCCCTTGGATTTGAACTGCCGACACAGCAGCTGGCAGCCAAGCCTAAATGACTGTGCCACAGGGGTCCTTTCCGATATATAAATAAAAAACCCACACTCCTGTCATTGTGCTGATTCTGGCCCTTAGTGACCCTATAAGGCAGGGTCGAATTCCTATGGGATTCTGAGACAGTAACTCTCAATAGAAAGCTCCATCTTTCTCCCAAGGAGGACCTGGTAGAGCCCCACTTGCAGACTGCAGTCCAATGCATCATCGGTATGCTACCTTTCCAATACATGGTCTATGGTATGTTCTTACTGCGAGAGGCGCCATGCAGCTACTTCTGTGAAATTCAGGCTAGCCAGCCCGTGGTGTTTTCTTGGTGACCATCTACATGTTAATGGACCACTATGTCTCTGTCCCGTGGAGTTGCTTGGTGGGGCTGAACTATAAACCTTTAGATCAACAGCGTAACAACTTAACCATTTGCACCACTAGCCAAAGTACCCAAGGACTCACTTGGCGTTCTTTCTTGTCCATGCATCTACTTTTACCTTAATAATACACCCAGAACACATCCCACCCTGCTGCCACCAGACTGATGGTGATTCACATGAACTCGCTACTGAGTTTCTGAGGCTCTTCGTACAGGGCCTTCATCCGCGCCACCTTCTCGGCCCCCTTCCGCCCATCACTCTCCTGCAGCACCCCGCGCTGCTCCGCAAAGGGCTGCTGCAGACACTGAACCACCAGCCAGCTGCACCTGTTGTCCTGGAGGTCAGTGCCAACCCTGTACATCACACTGGGGCCACCAAAGAGGTCCAGGGAATCATCCTGGATCTGAAAGTGCTCGCCCATCTCCAGCAGGATTCGCTTGGCACTGGTGTGCTCCTTCCCCCCCACGTCAATACCCACCATGGACGTGGCAGCAGTGATGGGGTGGTAAAAGGAGTAGAACGCGGTCTTGTACTTGACGATGGATTTGTACCTCTTTGGAGCAAACCTGCTGAGATCCACGTTGCTCTGGGAGGCAGTGATGAAGTCCAGGGTCTGCCCAATCTCAGTCTGATAAGAACTCTACATGAAGAGCTCGAGCAGGTTCACATAGTAGGGATGCCCCTGGCAATAGGGCTTCAACAGGTGGGAGACACAGGATTCCAACAGCATGGCATCGTTGACCTATGCCTGGTTTCTGGTATCAGCAGGGCTGCCCTTGGGGGGTGAGGGATGAATCCATGATGTCATCCAGGACCAGGAGGTAAGCTGGAAGCAACTCTATATACCAGCTCACAATCAGGGCCTTCTGCAGGCTGTTCTGTTCACACCCTGTTTCCCAGGCTCCATCAGTTTCTGGAACACAGCCACCGCCGTCAAACCTCGGCTGTCCTTGCCTCCGATACTCCAGAGTCTTCTTGAGCTGGGCAAAAGCATCTCCCTTCTCTGGGTGCCCCAGTTCATCCTCAATCAGCACTCTGAGCCCATGGGAGAAGTGCTGGATGAAGTCCTGCTTTTCTTGGGCATGGGCATCCGCTTTCTGGTCTCCATTCATTCTGTTCCAGGATACTAGTTCTTGCTTCGTTGAGCGGAGCATTTTTTTGTTTTATAATACACATTTTCCCTGGCGAGGTGAGCATCCAGCAACTTGCTCTGAGTACATCCAGCAGTGTCAACTGGGAAGGTTCTCTCTGGTCACAGTGAATTTTTTTTGTAAAAGCAGTTTTAATTAAAACGTTTCTTTTTGGGATGCCTGATTTAAGAGAATAGCGTGCAGCAAGGAAATTTTGTTTCCTATTCAGGAAAAATGCCACAAAACTGTTATGTTGAACACAGCTTACAAGGACAGCTTTACAGGAAAAACTAAGTGTACGAGTGGTTTTCTCGTTTCAAAAAAGGGTGTAATGTGATTGACGACAAACCTCACCCTGGCCATCCATCAACTTCCCAAACAGACAAAAATGTCAACTGGCAGTGCATGTACTGCCTTTGGAGTTCATTCCACCAGGTCGGACTGTTAGTCAAGCTGTCTATTTAGAAGATCTGAAAAAATAGCCTGATATGTGGCAGACATGGGGGCTGGTTCTGCTACCACGACAACGCACCTGCTCATGCAGCCATCTCAGTGTGCCAGTTCTGGGCAAAAAACTGCATGTCTCTCTGTGTCATGCACCTGACTCTCCTGATACACCTGACCTCGCTTTGTATGAATTTTTTGTTTCCATCAATGAAGAGAGGCATGAAAGAACGATTTGATAAAGTAGAAGACAAGAAAGGAAAAAAAAAGGGGGAGATGTTGTCGGCCATCCAAACAGATGGGTTTGAAATATGCTTAAAGAATGGAATCGGGCTGAGCCCCAGTGTCGCAGTGGTTGTGTGCAGGACTGCGGCCCACTGGCTTGGCAGTTCAAATCCAGCAGCAGCTCTCCATGAACAAGGCTGGGCCTCCCACTCCCACCAGAGGGCAGTGATGGGTCCCCCCCAAAAAAGAATGGAATCAAAGATTTGACAAATGTATTAAGTGTAATGAAAAGTACCTTTGAAAGTGATACGGTTGTTTTACTTTAAAAAAATTAAATAGATACCATATATACTTGAGTATAAGCTGACTCGAATATCAGCTGAGGCATCTAATTTTACCACAAAAACTGTATTTAAAATATGCTGAAAAACTTGGCATATACTCAAGTATCTGCGGTAGCTTTGTGGGGACAGATTGTTTTTGTTTTGGGGTTTTCTTAGTACTCTCTTGCAATACTAGGGAGCTTCAAAAAGCTCGTGGGCCTGGGGACCCATGCCAAGTACCAAAGAACACTGAAGCACTGATTCCTGGATCTTCGCGGCACGCAGCACGCTCCAAAGTCCACACACCAGAGAGCTCCAATGCAGAAACTACTAGATGAACAGGACTCTACACCTCAAACACACCTATAATTTAAGGTCTTTTTTTTTTTTTTGGGGGGGGGGGCAGGGGCATCACTGCTCTCTGGTGGTGGGAGTAGGAGACCCAGCCCCACTGCTGGAACTGAACCTCCGTCCCAGTGGGCCACTGTCCCGCGCACAACCACTACGCCACCGGGGCTCAGCCCAATTTAAGGTCTTAAAAATTAAGAGTTCACAGCATTTGAAGAAGCAAAAAAAAATAGCTATCCCAAGAGTATTGTATTGTTGGTTGGGGGCTAATCATTGATTTACTACAGCAATGCCCCATATGCTGTATCAAGACATATAATACCCTGGCAAATCTGTGACACTGTCAGTGACCGTAAGTTTAAGCAGCATCCAACCAGCAAAAGATGGATCAATAGCCCTCTTTCAGCTTGTGTTTTAAATGAGTACCCAATCCCCAGCAGGGGTAAAGAAACGGGTAAAAGGAGGCAGGAGATGGTGTAAGATATGCAAATAACAATCATTTATAACTTACCAAGGGTTCACAAGGATGGGAGGGAGGGAAAAAAGAGGAGCTGATACCAAGGCCTCAAGTCTAAAGAAAATGCTTTGAAAATGATGATGGCAACAAATGCACAAATGTGATTAATACAACTGATGTATGGATTGTTAGAAGAGCTCTAAGAGCCCCCAATAAAATGATTTTTTTTAAAACTGGGGGTGAGTGGGAGAAAAGAGTTGATACCAAAGGCTCAATAGAAAGTAAATGTCTAGAAAAGAATGAAGGCAACATATGTACAAACATGCCTGATCCAATTGATGTATAGATTGTGATAAGAGTTGTACGAGCCCTCAATAAATGAGGCTAGTCAGTGACAATATTAACAGACCCTTATTAGTTCTTACATCATGGTCCTGCCCTATGCTCACCGTCAGGAAGAGCACAGGAGACATGGGTGCGACAGCAGTGTGGTGCGTAAATTAGAGGGTGCCTAGCTCTCACATAAAGCAGCATCCGGGGCCTTAAAGGGTTGTTTCCAGACAAGCAGCCATCTAAGTAAGATGTCAACTGAGTCCACATGGAAGAAACCCACCAACATCGTGTCTAAGGATATGCAAGTCATATAATCCAAAGCCAAAGAAGGAAGTAGTGTCAAGAGTCTTGTGAGATTTTGGTTTGCAGAAGTCTATGGATGACAGAGGAAGCCTAAGGTCTTTTGTCACTGGGGCAGCGCTCTTGAATTTTGTTATATGTTTTTCTGGTTTTCAATATGTGAAACCCAAGATTGACGAACCTATAGAGACAATAAACAGAACAAGAGTTTCTGAGAGGTAGGGGGGGAGAGGGGTAAAGTGGAAGCTGATATCAAGTTCAAGAAGAGAATCTTTTGAACGTGTTTATGGTAGCAATTGTACAACGCTGCCTGATGCGACTGAACTATGGAATAACACGGTATCTGGATTAGCTCCCAATAAAATGGCTTTTTTTTTTTCGGGGGGTAGCTCATGGGGAAAAAAATGTTTGGGCTGAGCCCCAGTGGTGTAGTGGTAGTGCACATGACTGCGGCCCAATGGGTTGGAGGTTCAAATCCAGCAGCAAGGCTGGGCCTCCTACTCCCACCACCAGAGGGCAGTGATGTCCCCAAACAAAACAAAAATGTGTGCAACCCATTTTCCCATGAGCCTTGTGGAGCCCCCTTGGTATGGATAATAATATATGAAGGTGCTAAGGATTGAATTGCATTCCCCAAAATATTTGAGGTAAGTTCCGGCTGTACCTGTGGCTAGTGTCATTAGTGCAAGGAGTGCCTTAAATAAATTTCTTTGGAAGCCAAACATGCAAGGGGAAGCAGCAGTGGAAGCCAGGGGAAGAGACGGCACCCTTTCTCAGAATCTGGAAGAAAAAGCCAGAACTCTGAATTTGAATGGTCAGCTTCCTAAACTCTGAGAATAATGTCTGTTTATTAGTCACTCCCTTATGATAGCTCTACTACTGCAGTACTAGAGAGCTGAGACATAAGGTGACACGGGTGAATATCAAATGCCGGCAGTGGTGGCTGACTGCAGTGGAGTGGGCCTCTGCTCATGGCAACCCCAAGCACCACAGGGATGGGAATGTGGTGCTCCGGAGGCTTCTCAGGGGCTGACCTTTCAGAAGCAGATCACAGGCCTGTCTTCCTGGTCTGCTGTTCCTTAGAACCTCTGCCAAGGCCTGCTCAACATCACAGCCACAGGAAGCAGCCAGTAACGGAACCCAGTTTCCTGCATGGGAGGCTACAGGTCTACCACCACACCATCACTGCCCCGGCACTCGCACTACAACTGAATAAAGTGGATTATGGAATTTTCCAAGCCCACTGATGTGATTCATATATAGCTAATTCTAAGCACCAAACAAACCCTAAGTCCACCAGCATCAAGTCAATTCCCACTTGGAGCGACCCTACAGAGGGTTTCCAAGACAGCCAATATTTATGGCAGCAGAAAACCTCTTTTTCTCACATAATGGCTGCTGAGTTTGAGTCACCAATCTTGTCATCAGCAGAATTTGCCAAAGGGCTCCTTTCCTGAAGGCCTACTGTGCTGGAGACTCAGACTTTACTAACCAGCTGCCGGCAGGAAGTGCATCCCAGGCAGAGCCACCTGCCACTGCTCTCTATGATCTCCGACCACAAAAGCACCTCCCTGTCTTCCGCCAGCACTATGACAAGGATGTCTTAATGGGGTCAGAAGGCTAGTAGGCAGACTCTCACCAGCACAGGAAGCTGCAGCAACCATGTCACCGCTCATGGGTTTTTCTTTCTCGCCTTCAACAAAAGTAGAAGTGGTATGTCATTTGTAAGCCCTAATTGCTTCTGCAGCCTTTAAACCACTGGGAAGGTTTCAACAACTGTCTCCTTCATATCCATCTCCCTGCAGATTTTAATCTACCTGGGTTTGCAGAACATTTTTTACTGCACTGACACTCCATAAATGTTGCTTGAAAAATGCACTTCTAGAAATGCCACCATCTCCTACCCTTCTCTAAGAAAATCAGAACTCAGAAGGTGGGGGACACATGTTCCCTTAAGTGGCTTTGGTCCTTGGTTCCTTGAGGAAATTGTTCCAGAGATTTCTCCCTCCTTTTGCCCTAGTTAGTTTTGACCTCCAAAGGTTGGGTAATTTTGTCCAGGATGAGTGACATTTCCTGGGTAAGTGGTTAGCTACTTGTGGTTTGATTCTTTTGGTTTGGTCCTGGGCTGTGGTCTGCCCTGGGATATGCATCTGGCAAGGTTCAATAAATGGACTACGTTTTAAGTGGAGAGGCAAAAGAAGCAACTGTGGTTTCCCAAGAGGGG
>PVJH01007309.1:68114-94218 GCA_004026705.1 Nesogale talazaci
GGGGGGGGGGGTAGGAAGCTGTAACAGAGGAGGCAGTGACAGGCCAAGGAGGGGCCTCTGCACAGGCTTGGTGTTAACAGGTGGCAGGGCCTACAAGTGTGTCCTGAGAGAAGTGTTCTGCATTGATGGGAGGGCTGTGCTCTCCACTTTGGTGGAACCTTCTAGACCTTCTGCTGCTGAGTTGTGCCCTGTTACTTCCTTTGTAAACCATGTATCTACTGCATGGATGGTCTGCAAGGTCTGTGTGGCTACAGTAACACATTATCAAACCCAGAAGAGGGGGAGAGGCTCATTGGAGGATATCAGAATTGGGGGAAAGGTTGGGGAGTAGAAGTACATTAGGCTAAGCCCTGGTGGTATAAGTGGTTGAGTGCGGCCCACGGGCTTGGCGGTTCAAATCCAGCAGCGGCTCTTAGGAGCAGCGCTGGGTAGCTCCCACAACCACCAGAGGGTAGTGATGCCCCACCCCCACCCCCCAAAAAAAGGGGGGAAAAAAGTACATTAGACCACTGCTTCAAAGGGGTCAATCTGGTTCTCAATATCTCCCCTGGAGTTAGGCAGGTCCTGACATTGTCACACTAATCCCATTTTACAGAGGGAAAGGGTGTTAGCGATGTAATGGAACAAAAGGAAAAGACAAGTAATTTCGGCTTTCCAGCTACATATATAATGCAAGATCCTAAGTGCGGCAAAGTGATTTGGCTTAAAAACTCAGATATTTTTATAATATAGCTTGTGTACTACGTAAAAGTTACTTGTGAAAGACCACAAAGTCATGGGGTATTTTTTATTGTTGTTATTTGTTTTCTTTTTACTGTTGAGAAATTAAAAAAAAACAAAGCTTTTGCTGTTGGGCCAGTTCAGATGTATGGTGCCCCCAAATGATTCAGAAGTCAAATCGGGCTCCACCGGGATTTTGATGGTTGTGAGCTTTTGGAAGAAGCCTAGCGGTGTGGTAGTGAAGTGTCCAGCAGGCCGGCAATTTAAAGCCACCAGTCACTGTGCAGGAAAAAAGATGTGGCAATCTGTTTCTGCAAAGATTTGCAGCCTTAGAAGTCCAATGGGCTGAGAGTAGGAACTGACTCAATGGCAGGAGGTTTGCTGTGGGTTTGGGGAGATCCACTGGAAGCAGAGCACCACGCCTTTCTTCCAAGGTGCCACTGGGTGGATCTGAACCATCAACCTTTCCATTGTTACTGGTTGCCAGGTGCTCTCAAGACGACTCCAACTCATAGCAGCTGTGTCTAACAGTACAAAACACTGCCTGGCCCGCACCATCCTCACCAGACCTCGCAGGCCATCCATGCAGAGAACACCTGGTTTACAAAGGAAGTAACAGGGCACAACTCAGCAGCAGAAAGCAGGTAGGCCAGGTCTAGAAGGTCCCACCACAGTGGTGCGCACAGCCCTCCCTTCAATGCAGAACAGGTCTCTGAGGACACTCGTTTGAACCCGTTGCTGCAAGCATGATGTCAATCCAGCTTGTGGAGGGTCTTCCTCTTTTTTGCTCCCCACTTTCCTAAGCATGATGTTTCCTCCAGCGACTGGACTCTCCTGACACCACGCCCAAAATTCATGAGACCAAGCTGGATTTAGCACTACACCATTTGTACCACTCAGGAACTCCTAAATGGCCGGAAAAACCACATCGAAACCACATTTTACCAAGCTGTTTGCATTGCCTATATTTTCTTAACTTGAACATTACTTTTTTCTCACCCATATATTATGGTGAAACATGCATTATTTTTATAAAAAGAGGTTATTTAGAATTGTAAAGATGACAAGTAATAAAGAGCCAAATGCATCATTACAAGGATCCAGACACAGTACACTACAGTGACAGCCCCTGGGAGGGGGAAAGAAAGGGTCCTCGCAGGAGAGAGACGAGACTTTCTATTCCTGCAAAGAGTTCCAGCCCCGAAACCCACAGGGGCAGTTCTACCCTGACCTACAGGTGGCTACGAGCCTGCAGCGACTTGGAGTAGTGAGGGAGCGAGCGCAGAGGAAACGGAGCTTCTGCGGATGGTGGTGGGGTCAATTGGAAATGTGATGACTACACACAGGATGAGCAAAACCAATGCCAATGAATTGTACGACCACTATGTTGAGCTGGCAACTGTTTTATTGTTTATACTTTTACGACAACAGCGAATTTGGACACATAAGAAAGAGATGTACCCTGCCTGCACAGGAGCCTGCCAGACCAGCAGTCCCTAGGTACTGTGAGCAGCTACAGAGGGGACACCACTATGCAGGCGGGGAGTATACACTTTAGGAGGATGAGATGTGCCATGTGGGCTCTAGGAGTGTTTTTTTGCAGATGAAAGGGGGCTCTAGTCCTATAGACAAGAAGGGAGACCACTACCTGGCACCTTAGAGTAGGCCTGGCTCAGCTGCAACTGGTGGGATCCCTAACTTGCTTCCTCAACTCTAGTATACCCTTAGAATTCTCATTTCAGCTCGCCCAGCCTCAGTTTCTCTCAGCAAGTGATACTGCGAGAGACAATCTTTTCTTTCTGCTGGGAATCCTGGTGGAACAGTGGTTACCATAAAGCCAGCAATTTGAAAGCTACCAGCTACTCCGAGGGAGAGAGATGAAAAGACGATAAAGAATTAAGGTCTTGAAAACCCACAAGGGTGGTTCTACCCTATCCCATGGGGTCATTCTGAGTCCCCAGCAACTTGGTGGCAATGTGTTCTATTTGCAAACTCCTTAGGAGCCCATCCTTCCGTTGTGCCTTCCTGTCCTATCATCACATTCTGGCCACCACATGCTGAGCTGGTGAGGTCGAGCAGAAGAGAGTGGCCTTGCAAGTACCTCTTTGTTTTTGAATCTCAGAAGCCAATGTCCTTTCCCCCCTGGCCCCCAATACACTGCCTAGAATGATACTACAGTGGCCACTCCACAATCCCCGGCACTCCCTTGTCACAGAGATGTCACTTGCGATGTGGCCTATGGGAGAGGGCAGATAACCAGGGAAAACTATCCCCCAAAAAACCCTGGGGGGGGGGGTGAGAGGTGTTTCTAAAAAGAATAAATAAGGTGGCCAGCCTACAATACCAGCTCCACTCCATTTCTGCCACTGAATCCTGGGCATTACCCACAGCCCCACCCCCTTCCCCAGGTACTGTTAGCAAATACACCGGTACTGCTGGCCTTGGTAAGATGATCACACATGTTGGCATCAATTTTGGGGGTCCTTGGACTCATTCAAGAACGATGGCTCAGGTATTAGCCATCTCTGTGATCTACAGGCAAATGGTGCCCAAGATGGAGGTGTCCAGACATCTCTCTCTAGTCCCCAGCAAGACACATGATCAGTGGGATGGCAGCACATCTCCTGCCTGGCCTGTGAGGCCAAGAGCAGGCATCTCTCAGACAGACTGTGATTCTGTCCATGAAAGGGAACCATCTCCACAACCACTTCCAAGATTAAAAACTAACGTTAAATGAAGAATCCTACTCCCCAGTTCTCTTCTCCAGCAAATGAAAACAGCACAGGGAGTGATCTGGACCCTAACCGCCTGGAATGGCAGGCCCCAGTGATTGACCCCCTATGCTGCCTTCAGTGTGCACTCACTCTCTCTCACTTCCCAGTCTTCCTCATCAGCTTCCACCAAACTCCCCAGGAAGGGTCTCCAAACTCCTCTGGGGTCTTCCTATGTGTGCATGAGCCCAGCTTTCTAAAAGTGCCCTATGTCCCAGTTCCCAGAAGTGAATACCCAGGCTTCCAGCCCTGAGCTTTCACCTGGTAATGCTGGCTGCATGCTTGGGGCCTTTGCTCCGGATGGCTCCTTAAGTGGCAGGGCCTTCTCTACCCGTCAAAGCCATATGTCCATCAAGACTCAACCAGACAGCACTGGAGAGGAGCTCCCATCCCCAATGTAGTTCTTGCTTCTGGTCTGCCCTTCATTCTAGAAAACAGCCAGTCTGTTCATCCTGGTTACCTTCATAACGCTTCCCGTTTGCGGGGTTGGCCTTATTCACTCAGTCCCTAGGCTGTTTAGAAAGTCAACATGATCAGGGGCTGAATGGAAGGTCAGAGATTTGAGGATACCAAAGATGCCTCGGAAGAAAACTCTTGGGATCTATTTTCAAAAGACTCATCATTTGAAGCACTGCCAAGCACAGTTCTATAAAATGAGGGCACATCAATCAGACTCAACCTCTGACTGCTGGTATGAGTACTCGTGCCATCGAATTGAGGCCAACACAGAGTGATCCTACAGGCTAGGGTAGAACTACCCCTGAGTTTCTGTAACTCTTTACTGGAGTAGAGTCTTGTCTTTTTCTGAAAGTGTCTGGTGGTTTCAAACTGCTTGCCTTGCTTCTCACAGCCCAACATGTAACCATTACACCCCCAAAGGCTCCTAAGCGGAATCCCAGTTTCCTTCTGAATTCCTCTTCAGATGCATTCTGGCCATTTTCTAGAATCTACCCAGTGTGGCCAAATATCCATCAGGAAGAGGCCCTGGGGGAAGAACCTGTACCAGTGAGCCCTTGCAAGGGCCAAGTGAGGCAGGTGGGCTTGACTTTCTTTCATGGAGATGAAAGCCACATATTCAATAGGAAGTCAGGTCAGAATGCTCACTAACAGGACCAACCCCAAAGTGAGGAGCGAAGCCTTTAATGCTCCGGAAGTTCACTACCTTCCTGGCAAGATGAGATGAAGACCTGAAAAGACAACTGAAAGTAAGAACTTTCTTATCTAGAGCAGAAATTCGTAAAATGTGGGTCACAACCTCATGTAGGACTGTGCAACTGAACGGGGTGGGAAGTAGGGATCAAGATAAGCTTGGGAAAAAGTAAAAGGTTCTGAGCAACAACCAAAAAGTAATGCAAAGTCAATTCGAGGTATTCTTGGTCACGCTTGCCCAGTTGCACCATGGGACTTTACCACAGCCATGGTCCTGAACACACAATATGCACTTGGTTCCCAAAATACATCACCAGAGTTAGGTGTCAGGCTTCACAATATGATCCAAACCACTACCTTAAGTAAAAGCTGCGTTTGATGAGTATACTTATTTGACATAACCTGTACACCTAAAACTGAGTAAAAATTTCTTGGACTAAAAAAGGTCAAGGATAGGTGAAGTTCACAGAGTCATAGCAGTTCCATGGATGCACTGGGCTTAGCAAATTCCCTTGTCCAATGTTGGATATTTAGTGGCATCCCTGGCCTCTAACCACTAGATGAAAGTAGTGTGCTCCTGCCCCAATCAAAAATGTCTCCAGACACTGTCAACTAACTGTTCCCAAAGTAACTGCTGCTGAGTGCTCTCAAGTCAGCTTTGAACTCACTAGCCTCGAGTCAATGTAAGACAGGGAAGATCTGCTCTTGCGTGTTTCTGAGACTGTCACTTCTTACGGAAGCAGAAAAGTCTCTTCTTTCTCTCCAGGAGCAGCTGGTAGTTTCAAACTGCTGACCTTGTGGGTAGCAGCCCAACTTTTAAGTTTTAGACCATCTTTTATATGAGCCCTGGTGGGGCTGTGAAGGAAGCTTTGGATTGCTAACTTCAAGGTTAGTGGTTCAAATACACCACCTCCCCCAAGGAAGAGAGTTGATGCTGTCTGTTCCTGTAAAGATTCAGAGCGTTAGACCATCTATACAGAGTTGCTATACTCAGAATTGGCTTAACGGCTTAAGGGGCTTTATTATATAGGCATGTGGTAAAAGAGTCTTTACAAAATAAGAGTTGCAGTCCAAGAAGTGACAGCCGCTAACAGAAGTTACCTGCTGTGCTGCTAAACCACAAGGTGAGGAGCTGGAAAGAGTTATATAGGTCTTGGAAACCCACAAGGCGCAGTTCCATCCTGTCCTAAAGGACCACTCTAAGTCGTCTCAGACTAGATGGCAGGGACTTGGTTGGAGGTAGGAACACTGTACTTGGACCCAGGCTTGAGCATAGTCTAAGCCCACATCCAAGTCTCATTTCACTATGATGGACAGCATCATGGGTTACTAACTCACCAGCTGCCTTGAAGCAGTGGTTCTCAACGGGAGGATGAGTTTGCCACATCAGTCAACATTTGGCAACATCTGAACACATTTCCGGTGGCCATGTCTGAGAGCAGATGGGTGCTACCGGTATGAAGTTGGCTAGAGGCCAGAAATGCTGCTCAACCCCCTACACTGTCAGGGACAGCCCCTCACTACAAACACTCTGAGGCCCCAAATGTCAGTGGGGCTGAAGTTAAGAAGCCATATCTTAAGGCAGATTCTCAACCTTCCTGATGCTTCGACCCTTTAATACAATTCCTCATGTGTGGGGACTCCCAACCATAAAATCATTTCCATTGCTACTTCACACCTGTAATTTTGCTACTGTTATGAATACGGCAACCCCTGTGAAAGGGTCGTTCGACCCACAAGGGGGTCGCAACCCACGGGTTGCCTTAGGGGAACAATCTTCCCACTATAGTTTGAAAACTGAAGACTCCCAGTTTGCCTGCGTGCTAATGAATACTTCCCTGTCTGTTTTTAACGTCCTCTCTTCTAGACACCTTATCTCTGCTGGGCTGAATGGGCCTGTCCCACTAGATAGGAACAGGTTGGCTTCTCTGCTCCTTCTCTCACAGACTCCCAAGATGTGAGAAAAGTTTGTTTCTACTGCATCCTGGGTCAGGCAGAGAGAGGCACGATGGCCTCTCTGAAGCACCATGGTCTTTGTGCTTCTTAGACAAACCCCCCTCCTCTTGGGCTTCTGACCAGGCAGCCCCTACCCACTATAGCACTCACTGAGGCCAAGATTCAGGCTTCCATGACCACTTTAAGGACAGGACAGTCCTCAGTGAGCCAAAATGGATGGTGGGTTTCAGGACACTTTAAAAGAAAGGAAATAACTGGGAAAGTAGCACCAGCCCCTCAACAGTCTACTCTCTGCTTGATTCACAATTACCCCGTGGATTTGCTCGAGCCATTCAGACAGCACCTTATACTCTGGAGAGCCCTTGGGCATCTTTCTCCCCAAGTGAGGATCATAGACACTGTAAAGCAGGTGAAGGAGGTATTGCCAGGTTCCATCTTAGCAGCATGGAGACGCCTTCTCAACCAGGGGCTCCTGGCCCAGGTTAGGGCATTTCAGGGGATGGGTGAGTCCTGCTACCCTGGACGCCCTTTAACAAGATAGACTGACATAGTGGTTGTAACCATGGGCTCAAACAGGAACGCTTGACTGTAAGGATGACGCGGGACTGGGCCGTGTTTCATTCTGCAGAGCATAGGGTTGCTATGGGTTAGAACAGATCCCATGACACCTAACAACAATAAACTGGACACAGACTGACTTTCATTCCACTATACCAAGATAATCAACAGATGCACACAGGCTGATTGACCCAAGCATAAGGAAACTTTTCAGGAAAGGAGAAAGGGCATGGCAGAAGACAGGAGAGACTGGGAAGGGACCAATGGGGTAGGTGCAATCTTTTCAAAAAGAAACAGCCTTCAGTCCTTCACTTGGACCAGTCTGGGTCACAATACCCTGCCTGCTTCCCCAGGTCCCCAAGTGCTGCTGGCTGTCATTGTAACTGCTGAAGCCCTGCACATGGCATCTCTGGAAACGTTCATAGAGATCCACCCCGAAGCACAATGAGAGAGGCCAGCTTTTGCCTTCATTCAGTGAACCTGCTGGACACCTCACAGATCCGACAACCTCGTCCTCTCACCTGCTTTTACCAGTGTCACTGGACAGTGAGGTGGACTTCCGAGAGAATATGGAGGGGTGTGGAACCCAGGTGGTTCAAATCCACCAGAGGATCCCAAGAAGAATGAGGCTGTCTACTTCTGGAAAGACTGACGGTCTGAGGAACACCACAGGAGACAGCTCAACTTTGTCCAACGGTGGTGTTTTATGAGTCAGCAGCGAATCAAAGGCAACCGTTTGGTTTTTTGTTTTTTTTTTACATTTGTTCCTTTTTTGAAGGCAACGTGTGCCAGGGGGGGACATAGATAGCTGCACACCAGGTCTCACAAGCCTAGGCACGGGGGCACTGCGTACCTCACGAGCAATTGCAAGGACAGTTCCATACTGGGCTCTGAAAGATGGAAACAAGTGCCCTCAGACGGGAGAGAGAAGTCTGGAGAAGGAAGCACGGCGCTGGGGGCCCTGCGCGGCTCCTTTCGGGAGTCAAGTGCACCCTAGGAGGCGACTGGCAACTCCGCAGCCACCCCGTGCTCGGGAGCCCTCGGCCTGTCAGCAGGCGGAGATGGGCTGGATCCGGGCGACGGTGCCCAGACCAAGAGGCGCGGGCACCCTTCCGGGGCACGAGGCCGGAGGGGGCAGCCGAGGAGCGCGCTGCCTGGCCTCCAGCAGTTCTACCAACAAGGAAGTACAGTGGCCCCTGAGCGTACTGGTCACCAAGGCGCCCCGCTGCACCGGAGGGCCGGAAAGGTCCCTTCCCCGGCGCGGAGGGAGCTCTCGGAGAGCACACCTGTGCCCCATCGGCTCCGGACTCCGCATTACACCGGCTTCCTCCAACCACGGGCCGCCCCCTCCCGAACCCCAGCCTGGGATTGCGTCGCGGGTGCGCGCTCCCCGCGCCGGGGCCGCTGTCAAGCTACCCAAGGCTGGGCAGGGGTGCCCCAGGAGCCGGGCCGATGTCAATCTGCGCCCCGCCACGCAGAGGCCACAAAGGAGCCTTCGGAGACCGTTGGGGGCAGACGGCCGGGTCGCGGTCCCTCCAGGCGGGCACGGAGGGCGGCGCGGAGCCCGGCGCTCCTGCCCCGGGCCCGGCTGGCCCACCGGCCCGCAGCACGTGCCAGGCCTCGCGAGCTGCCTCGCTCGGCGGACAAAGTCCGCTCCCGCGGCCACCGCGGCGCGGGCTCCGGGGTCCGGCCCCGGCCCTCGGGGGGAAGCCGGCTCGCGCCCGGCCCGGCCGCCCCCGACCCCCCGCGCGCACTCACCATTGTGGTTGACCCAGGTCGGCTTCAGGAGCTTCATTGTTCGGCCGCCGCCGGGCTGAGGCGAGAGCCGCGTCCCTCAGCGCGCCCGGGCCATGGAGCCGCCGCTGTCGCCCGCCCTCCGGCCGCCGCCCGCCCCGCGCCCTCAGCGCCGCCGCGCCCTCGCCGGCCCGCGCCCCCCGCCGCCGCCACAGCTGCCCCCCGCGCTCGGCCGCCGCCGCCGCCGCCACAGCCGCATCCCCTGCGCCGCTCCTCCTCCGGCGGCTCCCGGGCAACGCCGGAAGTCACGGCGCGCACCTGCCAAATCGCCCCGGCGGGAAACCGCTCCCCGGCCGGACGGCGACGCCCGTGAAGGTTGGCAGGCCGGCCGCACGCGCGCGCGGGGGGCTGCAGGCGCGGCCTGGCCGCCGGGGCCGGCCGGCGCTGCCGCCCTGTCGCCAGCCGGGACTTATTCGCTGGCTTCCGGCACGACCTGGCGGCGTCTCTGCACTCGGCCGATGGCTGGCGAGGCACCCAGCGGGCCTGCGCACGGAGGAGGGCAGGGGAACCAGCCTTCCCCCCCGAGCCCGAGTCGTGCCCGAGGCCTTGCAGAGGAAGCCAAGGCCAGCGCGTTTATTGGAGGAGCGGGACAGTTTTCATGGGACGTGGGCACTTGAGTCTGGAGGAGCCGGGAGACGTCCCAGGGACACTAGGGTTTCTCTGTGGGGCTCAGGCCATCGCGCGGGCACAAGGAAGCCGCGCGGGGAACCGCGGCGGGCCAAGCCGTGCCCGCGGCGTCTGAAGGTGCGGAAGGGAAGACCCAGCGCGAGGCTCCGGGCTACGCGCTCGGGGCGTGGCCGCGCGCTGCCGGGACGTCCTGGGCGGGGCTGCGTCGGAGGCGGGGCTAGGGGCGGGCCGATTCTCCGCGACCGGAACCTGAAGCCTCCAAGCGGCGCGTAGATCGGACGTCTGCAGGTTGCACCCGGGCCGGACCGCCGAAGGGCGCGCGCCCGGAAGCCGCCTGCCAGCGGCTGGAGGAACCATGGCTGCCGTGGTCCTTGGTTCTGCCGCTCGTGCTGTGCACTCTAGGAGCTGGTGAGTGCGGATGCCACCTGGATTGCGGGGAACCAGGGGCCCTTGGGTCGGGGCGCTGCGCTGGTCAAGGTGACCCTGGAATCTCGAGCTCTTTTGGCAAACTATACCAAAGAGATAGATGTGTGTGTATATGCATGTATATACACACATATATATGCCAGTTAGATGATCATGCCCCATCCATTGACGAGAAACGAGGACCTTAGGGAGGAGACAAGACCTGCCAAGTTGGCTCTGTGATAAGGAATTCTGAA
This sequence comes from Nesogale talazaci, assembly GCA_004026705.1. Classification (NCBI taxonomy): domain Eukaryota; kingdom Metazoa; phylum Chordata; class Mammalia; order Afrosoricida; family Tenrecidae; genus Nesogale; species Nesogale talazaci. Next base: position 78,352 of record PVJH01007309.1, read on the forward strand.
AGACCTCCTACATTAGTTTTGCAGTCACATTCGGTCCTGCCAGGCACCCCGGGTTTGGGTTTGGGGGAACATCGTAGCTTCCCCCCCCCCCACCCTGTTACCCTTTCAATCAAATATTGATTTGGGGGGGGGTGTAAATCAGCCTATGAATCCAAGCTCATTTTTATCCAGCTGAGAGTTGGGGTCGCAGGGAATACCAGTTGATTTACAGGAATAAGCAAAATCTTATTCTTAGTTTGTTTCTTTCAGGCACCTGGGGATCTGGCAGACTCAGATTAGAGAGACCCATCAGCGAGTTTCTATGTTCTCCTTCTGGGAACTCATTCCGATGAGGTAAAAATGTGACCTGTTCTCCTGGGAGTCTCATTGGAAGAGAGAATTGCCCCTGAATGGAACAAAGCCGGTCTGGTGTCTATTTGGGAGCAAACGAACAGCCTGCAGTGTTTTCGAATCTTTAAAATTGGGTACTTTTGAGCATTCTTTACATGGAATACTGCTTTCTTTGTAATAAAAGGTAACAGGGAACACAACTCAAAAAACTCACTGCCATTGAGCTGATTCTGAATCACAGCAATCCTGAAGGACAGGGTAGAACTGCCCCTGTAGGGGTCTGAGATTGTAACTTTTTTTGTTTTAATCATTTTATTGGGGGCTCATACAGTTCTTATCACAATCCATACATATGTTTCCATCAATATTTTCAGAGTCTTTATATTTTTTTTGGGGGGGGGCATCACTGCCCTCAGGTGGTGGGAGTAGGAGGCCCAGCCTTTGCTCCGTGGAGCTGGAATTGAACCTCCTTCCCAGTGGGCCGCAGTCCCGCGCACAACCACTACGCGACTGGGGCTCAGCCCCACCATCAATATTTTCAAAACATTTTCTTTCACCTTGAACCCTTGGTATCAGTTAATTTTGTTTTGTCCCTCACGAATTCTTGATAAAAACATTTTTTTTTTAATTTCCATGCCTTACACTGGCCATTGTCTCCCTTCACCCACATTTCTGTTGTCCATCTTTCTGGGAAGGGGTTATACGTAGATCATTGTGATCGCTTCCCCCACCCCAACCTTCCCTCCCCCTCCCCTGGTATCTGTACTCCCATTATTGGTCCTGAGAGGTTTACCGGTCTTGAATTCCCTCTGTTTCCAGCTCTTATAACAGTATATATGCTCGAATCTAGCGGGATTGGTAAGGTGGAGTTGGGGTCATGATAATGGGGCGAGGCCGGGAAAGCATTAAAGAACTAGAGGAAAGTTCTATACTGCACCCTGACTGGTTCATCAAACTGTCATTCTTTACTGGAGTCCAAAGCCTCATTCCCCCACGGGGCAACTGGTTCCAAACGGCTGGCCTGTGTCTGGCAGCCCAAAGTGTAACCACTCTGCCACCAGCACAGTTCAGAAAAAGAGGGCTTTACTTTGAAGAGAATGTGTGTTTCGAAGGGCACTGCCTAAAGTTGTGCTTCTTAAGGAGCATCCCTGTTCCCTGTCCACCCCCCAATGCCCTGGTCCAGGACTGGGAGGTTCTGAAATTAAAGCATCTTTGGCTTTGACCCACTGAAATTCAGCCTTGGTGCTATAGCCTGCGGGGGCACCTGTGAGAAATAGGTCCCTGAAAGACTGACGTGAACTTCTGAGAGTGGTGTTCTAAGATGGACTTGAGAGGGGGAGACCAAATAGGGGTCACACCTACGACACGCCAAATCACAGCTCCATTTAAAATGTGAATAAAGAGTGAACGCATCAGCTGGTTTGTCCCCCCCACCCCCACCCTGCACCCACGTTTCAGTCTAATCCCAAGGCTACCAAGCACAAAAGAGTCCCCATAATGGGTACCCTTGAAGCAGGGGTTCACACGGTTGGTGGGAAAATCAATGTAAAGCTAGCAGAGCTTTGGCCACACGTTTTCTGAAGCCCCCTCAGACAGCATGAAGGTTTCCATATTGTCAGTACTGGCCCAGGCGCTTCTTATGGTACTTTACAGCAGAAGCAGTTGGCTTTCTCTGTCACCAGGAAAGCTTACCTCCGCGCACAGCATAGTCTAAATGGGGGAGCAGTCTGCCATACTTCATCACCTTCAAGGAGGTGCGGGTTTAACGCTTGTTTTGTGTATTAGAGCCGAACCTCTTCGGAAGAAGAAAAAGGTTGACCCCAAAAAGGACCAAGCAGCAAAAGACCGTTTAAAGAAGAAGATCCGACGCCTGGAGAAAGCAAGCCAGGAGCTAATTCCCATAGAAGATTTCATCACCCCTGTGAAGTTTTTAGATAAAGCCAGGTAAGCGAGTCCCCTGGAGAGCTGAGGTCATGGTGCAAACTACCTGGATCATCCACTTCAGATACTTTCCTGTGGGGGACCTTCAAAAAGGCCAGGGAGGAAAAAAACCCCACTCCCAATTCCATTTTCCCCCCAAACTTCTTGGAACCCATCTTGTCAGTTCAATTCAAGCCAGCCAGTCATGGGAAGGAGGTGGGAGGCTTGGTTGACTGGACTCTAGGCTGAGTCCTGTCCTTCTGGACCATTGCCTTGTGGTAGTTGAAGAAAGGGTTCAGTGATGCCCTTGAATGGCTGCAGATGTCCAAGAAAGAGACCCAGGGAACTGGGTGATGATGGGAGGTCAGTGCACAGAAGCTCCTCTTTTGCTAAGAAGCCGCTCACACAAGGTCTGGGGTACAAGTGCTTTTTTCTCTGCCCGTGTCAGATACAACTGCTGGCACACTCCACCTCTCACTCCTCCGTCCATCTCCTGCTTCTCCTGGGTCTCCCACCATGGAGATTCCTGTGTCACCCGGACTCCCTTGTGGGCCACACTCACCTGTGGACACCCGTGTGTTTGTGTGTGCTTCCAGACAGCGGCCCCCGGTGGAGCTCTCTGCAGAGGAAGCCGAACACCGGGCACTGCTTTTCAAGAAGTGGTCCCAGTACAAGCAGCAAGAGCATGAAAGAGAGAGGAGCACTGCCCGGGCCCTGCTGGAGGCCCAGCAGGAGGCACTGCAGGAGTTGCGCCTCACCTCCCCAGAGCTCCACTCCGAGGCCATCAAGCGGGACCCCAACCTGCTCCCCTTTGAGAGGGAAGGGCCATATTACACACCCCCAGTCCCTGCCTACCAGCCCCCGGAGGGCAAGTACAACGACATCACCAAGGTGTACACCCAGGTGGAGTTCAAGCGGTGAACCGCGGAGCCTGCTAGCCGGAGAGCCATGAGCCCAGGGCTCAAGCTGGTTTTTCCAGGAAGGCGGCAGGCAGTTAATAAACTCAACTGTAATCCAGAAAGCCTCGTTTTCTTTTGTGCAAAGCCAAATGAATTTGTCAGAGCATTGTGAGCAACAGTGGAGACCTCACCTTGGCAGGCCCGGGGAAGCTGACCAAGCCCTCTCTGCCTCTGCCCTCAAGTAGGGGAAACAAGTAGATAAAAGGGAGGGGTCCAATTGTGGGGTGAGAAACTGCACTGCCGAGACTCACAGGTCCCAAACCACCATTCTGAGGACGCAGGACCTGGCAGTTTCGTTCTTTGTACACAAGGCCACTGGTTGGCACCAACTCCGGGACCACAACATTGCTCTAGGGATCTTTATTGCACGTGGAGCCCTGTGTGCCCACCAGGTCAAAGGTCCCCTCACAAGACCTCCAGGTGTTCCCCCATCCTCCATCATGAACCTCCAGTGTTCTCCACTGCCAGTCTTCATTTCTGCGTTCAGTCTGTCACCAAATGAACATCAGTGCCTCCCACGACTAGTTCATGAAACTACTTTCAATAGAGAGGCTGTAGAGGAAAGGGGTGATCCTGGTTTTCTTCTCTCTTAAAAGGAGAAATGGCGAAGAGGCACTTGAACATTGCAACTGGCGTGTCGTGTGTAGAGCTGCAAACTGTTGGAAAGGCACTGCTCCCTCTCCTCTCATTGGACTCACCATTGCTTTTATTCAGGTTCCAAATACTCTGAAAGCAACCTAGCTTCTTCAAGCCCGTGACCCCACCCCACCAGAGTGTCTATGGATTTTCACTAGTTTACCCGCAACATAGGCAGTAGACCAAATAAGTTTGGGAACCTGTCTCAGACAAAATCACGCCTTCCTGCCCTGCCAGTGGTGGGTGCGATGCGACCTGTACATTTTACTCACGCCTCTACTCTTGAGGTCCTGGGAGCATCCACCCCTTCAGCCCGAGGGACACATGTAGACCTTGGGAGTTACTCTTACAAAGTACAGAACACACACAAGATGAGAAGTTTTATTTTCTGTTTATGAAACTTCTGAGATGGAAAAATGATTTTGTCTGGAAAAGGAATTGGAAAGCTTGGCTCACCAGGAATGGCCAGGAGCAGCCCAGCCACAAGGGAGGTAAGGAATAGCAGGGACAGTCGTTGGACTCTGCGTCCTCTCACCATATCACACCTTGGGGCTTGCTGGGCACTTCATGCTGCCAAGACGTTTGACCAGCAGTGGGACGACTTGGCGGCAGAATGATGGGTTTTCTACCCCCGTAAATAGTTACGGTCTGGGAAACTCACAAGGGGCAATTCTACCCTGTCCCAGAGGGTTGCTGGGTTGGAATTCACTCGATGGCAGTTTTTTAAAAAATAATATTTTCTTTATTTACAAGTTAGACTCAACAGACAAGGAAAAAAGATAGTCCAAGGGGACCAATGGGAAGATAATGGTCAAAATCCCAGGAGTCCCAAAAGTAGGAGGAAGGGGAAACAAAAGTCAACAGTAAATAAAAAAAGAAAAAGAGGGGTTGAGCCCCGGTGGTGAAAGTGGTTGAGTGCGGACTGCGGCCCATGGGCTTGGCAGTTCAAACCCAGCGCCTGCTCTCAGGTGCAGCGCTGGGTAGCTCCCACGACCACCAGAGGGCAGTGATGCCCCCCCCCAAAAAAAAAAGAAGAGCTCCCCCTTCTTCCCTATGGAGGCTGGGGGAGGCACATATCTCCAACCCCTATCAACGGCGGTTTTTGAGAGGGTTTGGGAAACCAAAGTTTTTTGTTGGTTTGTATACATTAAGGTGACCAGACGTTCCACTTAACATTTGTCGCGCGTACAATACTATTTTTGCGTTCTATGAAAATTTTTATTGCTTCATATAGACCAGATTTTTAATCAAGAAACACACCCCAGGGTCAATGGTGTCTCCCTTAAAATCTAGTCATTTTAGTATACATGCAAGGTGGCTTCAAAGTTTTCACAGAAAAAAATACTATTATTTCCGCTTACAGTTTTTTCCACGATCGTGTTGAAGCTCCTTGTGTGTATTTATATCTTCCCATTTATTTAAGTTTGATCTTTTTAAATACCATTTTACATTTTTTGGTTGTTTTTGGGGGGTATCACTGCCCTCTGGTGGTGGGAGTAGGAGGCCCAGCCTTTGCTCCTGTGGAGACGCTGCTGGAATTGAACCTCCATCCCAGAGGGCCGCAGTCCCACGCACAACCACTACGCCACCGGGACTCAGCCACCATTTTACATTTTTAGAGCTGTCTTACATCGTTTTGTTTCATATTTTTCCCTGGCACACAGTTACCTTTTATCTTGCTTGAAATTTTCCTCATCTTGTTGTTCATAGACACTTGGTAAACAACGGCAAGGTTATAAGCCTTCAAAATTTTCATACTGCCCAAGTATTTATTAACCACACCCAGGCCACGCCAAACTCTGCCACTGAGCCAATGACAGCAACCCTCAGGGACAGGGTATAACTGCCACTGTGAGTGTTGGAGGCTGTAACCCTGACAGAAAAAGCCCCGCCTTCCTCCTGCAGAGCAGCTCATGACTTCAAACCCCTCCAACACACCATTACGTCGTCACCAGGGCTCCTTGGCACCACACACTCAAGATGTGACAAATGGAACACACGTGGATTTAACTTCCAGCCTCTGGTTGTTATCAAACGTGTGAAAAACAGCTTCAGTCACCCAACAATTCTAAAAATGACAAGGGGAAATCTTGAGGGAAGAGTCCTAAATTCCAGGTGTTTAGGGCTTGGGTTTTACACGCCACAAACTCAGGAAGTGGGTTTCGAGAGGACTGTGGCTATGCACACGGCTCACAATAGCATCGCTGAGGGAAGGACTGGTCCAGGGCTAGAGGTGAGCCCCATCTTTCCTGTCAAGCCCATGGAGAGGCACTCGGCTGTGAAAGTGAGTGCGTGACCAATCTGTGAGCACCATGCTTCCCAGGCTTGTGGCTGTCAACAGTTGGGTAGCCAAGGCCAGGACACAGGGCCTGCATCCCAAGGACCAATAAGAACCCATCACATAGCCGGCAACACCAGCTCCCAGCGGGAGTCAGCTCCTCCCATGTCCACGGGTCAGGGTGGCAGTGATGTAAGATTTCCCTGGGCTTTTCAGATGCCAGCTCTGTCATCTTCCAGGTAGCAGTTTCAGGCTGGCCCTGGCTTCCCAGCCACAGTGCCTGGCTTCCCCGCACCCTGGAATAGGCGTTTTCAAGAATGGTGAGGTGGGGGTGCCCTGAATACAAGTGAGCCTAGAGCCCTCCTGCTCCATGTCCCAGGCCAGGTGGAGCTCTTAGAGGCGTACAGGGGCTGGTCACAGTCCTTAAGGTCGCCAGAGGGTGTGGATGGGGCCAATCCTCACTCATCCTTCTGTATTTGAGCCAGAGGGAGGTGCCAGTCGGCAGGGGGGCTGCGCCTCAGGGCCCACACCAGCGTGTTCTTCTGCACGGCCTGCGCTCGGGCCCGCTCACTCTCGCAGAGGGATCTCTGCAAAGGAGACACCAGTCATTTCTACCACCCAGCCTCTTAAGCAGGGACTCACGAAAAGGAGTGGGGGAATAACACGTCGCTGAGACTTATTTGCCTTACTTGGCACGCAATCCTTAGTAGTACACAGAGATCTAGGTCATTCCTCGTCACAGAGCTCCTGGGAAAAATCATCTTTGTGTCTTTTCCTGGATCTCCAACTCCCTGGCTCCTGCTCACAGAGCGAGCCAGATGCTAGGACTAAGATTGGAGACGCTGAGCTCTCAGTGGCTGTGGGAACCCTAGGAGAGCAGCAGTGATCTGATGGGCTAAAGATGGAGTGGGATGGGGTCCAGGAAGGAATTGGGTCACGGGCCCCCACTTTGCGCATGGAGCCTCTCTCCTTTCAGTCCCCTGCTTTTGGGTCAATTTTGTTTCCCAGCCACCCTCGAAAAGTCAAGCAAGAGGGCAGCACCATCCTACCAACTGGGCCATCAGTACTGAGGGGTACTACTTTGGGGCTTCTTACAAGCTCATCTCCACCTGCCTCCTCCTTTCCTTTCAAGCTTTCTCGGCCCAATAGAATGTGCTTTTGAAAACAAAATGCAGAGGGCAATCTAAGAAGGCTTCAAAGCATTTTCACTGCCCCATCCTCCTTGTCGTTTAACTCCATGTCCCTCCAAACTCCTTATATGGCAGGCTCCCAGGTCCTTTCTCTCTGAGTTGACAAGGCACAGCTGGAGTCTTCTCACACCCAGTACGAGCCAGCACGTGTTCCTCGAGTGAACCAGATTCTGCTGGCTTGTCCATTTCCGCTAACCGATACAGTTTAGACTCATGGAATTTGACCTACTTCACCCTCTCCCCTCTCCCACGGACGACCGATGATGCTTCGTCACCTAAAGCCGTGTGAACCGCTCCTTCAAGGGCCTGCGAACCCCGGAACATTGGCCAGGGCCCCGACTCCCTCTGCAAGATTCTCGACAACCCTGTGGACCGGTCCTGAGCGCCTCTGAAGGTTGGCATTTTTCAGAAGAATTGAAGCTTAAGGAGAAGGAAGGGCTCCCTAGGCTTGCCCACGGGGCCTTTGGAGCCTGGCACGAGGGCAAGGCCGGGCACACCCCACGCAAAGAGCTCCCGGAGGGTCCGCCCTGCCTCCCCCAGTCCCGGGTGCACCTGGGCCTCGGGGCTCCGACGCTGCTCCCAATCGCGGCAGCTGGCCAGGTCGCGGCGCCACTGCTCGCAGGAGGGCCGTTCGCCGTGGACGTAGTAGTGGTGCAGGCGGTGCCTCGCGCTGCGGCACAGCTTCCACTCGGCGCGGTAGGTCTCGCACGGTCGCGGCGACTGCGGCAACAAGCGGGACCTGAGCAGGGGCCGCAGCCCGGCCCCGCCCCCCCTCCGCCCCCCGGGCCAGCCCAGGCCGCACGCCACACTTACTCGCCAGCTGCGGTCGTCGGCCATGTCGAGTCCAGGGAAACACTACCCAACCCGCCTCCTCGCCCAATGGAGACAACGGCCGGCCGGCGGCCCCGCGATCCACTGGGAAGGAAAGGAACCACCGACTCGCTAGCTACGGCAGCTCAGTCTTCGCCCACTTCCTTGAGGCTCCGAAGAACCGGAAGTCCGGAGCAGCCAGCCAATGACCAGAGCCTGGAGGGGGCGGGGCCCAAGAGGCGGTGTCTTGCCAGGCGGGAAAGCTTGACCAATGACGGGGAGGGACAAGGTGGGGCGGGGCTTGAGATGCGACCTGCCCAGGGCGGTGAGGCGGAGCCACGCTGCACAGCCGACCACGTTCTATGGGCCGCTTATGAATCCACAAGGTTCGGGCCAGGTGTTTGTCAACAGCTCCGTTATTCTCCCAACTCTCAAAGGCCTCGTTGATTTTCCTTAGCGAAAACTGAGCATCCCCTCCGTGCCAGGTCCTAGTTCTAGGCGTGCAGGGTACTGCGTACTGTACTCACAGCATGACATGGGGCTTGGAGGGGGGTGTGCAGGGAGCGACCTACCTAGTGGAGGGATCCGACAACCTGGTGGGAAGGTACAGTCTTACTCATCCAGGGAGGCCTCTTCCGCTAAGAACACAGGCTGCTCCCTGCCCCCTCCCCCAAGTTTCTGTGGCTCATCCCCCTGGGGGCTGGGGCTATACATGGAGATTGTTTCTTCCTCCAGCTTCCCCTCTCATGGGATCCCTGCTCTCAATATTGGTCCTGAGGGGGCTTATCTGTCCTGGATCGTGTGTCCAGGGCTTCTATCTGGTCGACTGTATATGTTCGGGTCTAGCCAGATTCGTAAGGTAGAACTGGGGTCCTTAATAGCCCAGGCAGGGGTGGGAGGGTGGTAGCTGGAGAGGGAGTCCAGATGTGTGATTTGTCGGTGCTAGACTGCAACCTGACTGGCTGGTTCCTTCCTTGTGACCCTTCTGTGAGGGGAACTGATACCAAGGACTCGAATAGAAAGTAAATGTTTTGGACATGATGGCAACAGTAAGTACAAATGTGCTTGATATAATTAATGTATGAGTCCCAATAAAATGATTAAAAATTAAAAACAAAAATATATACTGTTTAGAGGACACGCAGTGGACAATTTGCAAATGGGGAGATGCAATGTCACTCAAGGGGATGCCAAGCAGCAGCCAGGGGGTCTGCACCAACTTCCTGTCTGGAAGCAGTGGTCTTCTATTTCTTCTTTCTTTTTAATAGATGAAATCGTTTCCTAGCAAGTCCCTTAGGGTCAGGTCGATAGGCCCACCCCTCAAGTTACTCAAACTCACTGGAGATTAGGTCCAGAAAGCCATTGTCTTACCAAAGGGGCTGCCGTTCAAGTGGGCACTGTCCAATCAGACCAGGGTACAGCATCTAAGGATCATCACTTTTGCTGGAGGCGACCACACTGTTTAAGTCTGTAATGCTTCCCCTGGGAGGCCAGGACAGGGAAGTGAGACTTCACTGTATACAGCAGGAAGTGCGTTAACAAAAGTTCAAGGCCAGGGCTGACCGTGAACATGTCATTATACACACACAATTGACCATTTGTTAGCCCATCAGGCCCGGCTAATAGTGGCTGCCCATCCACCACAGGGAGCCTACTGTTAGGGACGCTGAGTCCCACTTAGGAGGGCCCAGGTACGTTTTGAACGGCCAACCTTGTGGTGCACAATTTAAAATGTAACCACTACATCAGCAGACTGGGAGAAAATGAAACAATCAGAGTGGGGACCTCAAACCAAGCGAGCCCTAGCCCAAAACACTGCTGGAGCAGCAGTCACGGGCAACTTTATTCAGCAGAGCTGGGGCTGTGGGTCAGGTAGGGCGGCAGAGGAGAGCTGGTTTTCGGCACTGATTCGAAGTTTCACATACTGGGTTTCCGTTACAAGTTGTTCTAGGGCACACTAAGATGAGCGACAGATGGGACAGTGGAAGCAGGTACAGTAGGCAATCTGGGTTTTCCTTCCAAGGAATGGGAGTTAAAAAAAAAAATCAGTTTGTGGAATAACATGGGAAACACCTTTTCTCCAAATGCAGGATCACAACCTGATGAAGGAGATTTTGAGTGCACAAGGACCTGAAGACATTGCATGTCTTTAGTAAAACCAAAGGGAGGAGTTGGATAGAGCCAGGAAGACCCCTGGCTGGCAGGATGAGGACCCTGACCCTGCTGAGCCGGGGGCAGCCCCCAGGAGGGTTGCCAGAAGGTGGCAAGGAGGTGCCCACGGACGGGACCTTACAGGCAGAGCTTCTCCTTCCTCGAACCAAGCCCATCCTGACGATGGGCTGCTGCTGTGAGCCTGGCCTTCCAAGTCCAACACACGAATCCCAGGTCATGTGTGCCCCAGCCGTCTGTCAGTGTCGCAAGCCCAGTAACCAAACCGCGCCAGTAACCAAACAGCAACGTGTTGTACATGACTTTTATTTTCCAATCAGTCAACAGCCCGACTTAGGGTTTTCGACCTTTTTTACGCAATGACTGTCCTTCCCCTGAAAATGCGACAAATCGGCCTCCAGCATCATCCTGGGTGGGGGAGAGAAAATACTGGTTTCAACAAACCCTGAGAGATTTACAACGCAGGTTTTATTTCTTCTGTTGATACAGATTCCAGCCAGCCCATGCTCTTACTTTACCACTCTTGTAGTACCTTATACTTTAACAACTATAAAGAGAAGCAGCACTTCACTCCCTTGGGAACAAGTCCGTCAGAGCCAATAGCTGAGAGAGGGCCGCCACCGCTGCCCCAGGGGGAAGAATCTCCCCCCGACTCCAAACTCAGTGCCATCGCACCAGCTCTGACCTGGAGCAACCCTGCCCAGCAGAGGAGAAGGGCCCCGCCGTTTTCCTGGTCCAGGTAGCATCTAACCTAGTGGTGCAGTGGGTTAAACTGGAAGGCCAGTAGCAGCTCCAACCCACCAGCTATCTCCTACTGTGTCCTGTGGGGTCAGTGAGTCAGAATGCCCTTGGTGGCAGGGGTTCGAGTGTCTGAGCACCTACCAGTGTTGCCCTCATCACCGCCAATGGGTGATGCCAGCGGAGTGACAACAAGGGGCAGATAAGGTGGGGAGAGAGTGGGCCCTCACTGCGCACCACCTCTCTCTCGCCGCCCTCGGGAGCCTGGAAAAGCTACTCAAACCCCCACCACCAGAGCCTCGGGCACGTGCACCTTTCCTCCCAGGATACCGGACAGCTGGCCCTGAGAAGTGGGCGTGGGGCCCACTCACCACCCGGGGTCAGCCACATGCTCATCACCCCATCCCCACAGCTGCCATCTGCTCAGCTACAAGAAGCCACCCGTGGAAACTGGCTGGCAGCTCAAGAGCTGCAGAGGACATCATGACCTCAGGGCAATAGCACTCTGTCAGACAAGAAGAAGGGCACCAACTCTCCGGGGTCAGAGCCTGGATGTGACCATAGGACATGCTCGACATCCCATGCAGATGCCCTAAGACATGGCACCCAAGGAGAAAGGGAGGACAGGAGGCTGGGGGTGAGGGGCAGGTCACAGAAACATGCTTAGGGAGAACAGCGAAAGCCCTTGTCACCATAATGTGAATAAACAAACCCCTCTCTCACAATGACAGACAAACTCACCTCTTCGACCTTTTTGACCAATGGACGAGAATTCCGAATGAACGTGATCTTACCAAGTTTAAATTCATAATTGGGAATCCCTCTGTAGGAAAAAAGGGGGGAGGGGTGAAAGGGGAGAGATAAAACCTTGTTCCAGCAATGAAATAAGAAATCATTTGTGACCAGCATGTTCTCAGGGTGGCCCTCGGGCACCCAGCTCTGGTCCCAGGGGGAGGCAGGGCAGTTGTGGGCACAGGCTCCCCCCATTATCAGTGCTCCGTGGTTGGGAGCTACAGTTCCTGGGCCAGGCCTGCGGCACCAGGGGGTGTCTGCAGGTGTGAGGTCCTTGCCGTCCCTGCCCGACCTCCTTTCCAGGCTGCTCTCTTATCAAATTTTCAAAAAAACTCCTAGGGTCCTGACTCAGCTCAGGCAAACAGCTGGTGGCTGTTGGTCATCTGTACCATTATGGTACTCCAAATCACACCACAGCGCCCCTAGAGGACGAGGTGGAGCTGCCCTTATGGGTTTCTGAGGCTGGCACCTTATGGGAGCAGACAACCACCTCTTTCTCCCTGGAAAGGAAAGGGGGGGTGGTGCTGGGAGGACTGGTGGGTTCCAACCCCCAACCTCTTGGTTACCAAGGGAATGTTTAGCTACTGTGCCACCAGGGCTCCTTCCAAGGACCCATCTCATCTCCGTCCAGTCAGTTCTGACCCACAGCCATCTGATGGGGCCATTTCTGAGGTTTTCAGTCATTATGGGGACAGACAACCTCAGCCCTCTCCTATAGAATGGCTGGCAGGATTGAAATGCCAAAGTAGCAACAAGTGTCCCAGTCCAACACTCAACTCACTGCACCGCCTACAGTGGTGACTTCACACAGACTAGACAGCAGGGAATCGGCCAGGAACACTAGGGAAGCCAAGGTCATGGGACAGTACTATTTCGTGCCCGAGTGAGAACAAGCAAGGTGCTGGTGGCCAGCTCGGAGAACCTGTGGGGAGCGACTGGAGGCAGAGCTGGGGAGGCTGGCCTGCAGTGGGGAGGCAAGGATACGTTTCCTTGGGATCCCCCTTCCCCCACGAGGACAAAGATGAGCAGCCAGCCCCACTGGCCCAGGCTGTGTCTAAGGAGGGAGGGTGGCCACCCCACCTGGAGCGCTGGCACAGACCCACCCAGGATGAGGACCAAGTATTGGCAAGAATAAAGCCAAGGAACCCACCTTTTAATGTCGCCGGGCTTGATTGGGGAGGGACTGGGCTCGACGCCTTTCTTCTTTCCATCCAGTCTGTTCCCAGAGCCAGAGAAGGCCTGCAAGACAATGGGAGACACTGGGAGGCCAAGCCAAGGGTGGGCCCATGGCCAGAGGGGAGGCAGGGGCAAGGGCCAGAGCCCCTCCGACTCAGAACCCCTGCCCTTGCTGCCAGCAGTCAGTCCCCTGCCAGACCCTCCCCAGGGCATGCCTGACAACAACAGGGCCTGCCTTAGCCACCACATGCCAAGTCCATGCTGTCACAGCACCGTGGCTTCAATTCCAGCCTGTCTCTCAGCACCCCATCCCTGCACACCTGCCCACCAGTGTCTGGTAGGAAGCCTGCCCTTGAAGAGGTGGGGAGGGGGCAGTGTTTGCCATGGACTTCTAAGCTATAAGAAGCAGCAAATATGGTAACATTTAGTGAATCCGAGAGATGGACATATGTGTGTTCATTGTACTTATTTCAACTTTTGGGTGGGCTTGAAGTTTTTTAAAAAATAAGAAAAAGAACTAGGGTTGCCTTCCAGGGTTGTGGGGAGATGTAAAGAAGGACGATGTGCCAAGGCTTGGACAGAGTAAGTGCCAGAATCACAGGTGAGTAAGCAAGTACCCAGAGGTTTGGGCCCGCTGATGGCCGAGGGAAGCGCTGCCCTTCCTCCTCGCCAGTGGCGCTGGACAGCGCAGGGCATACTACTTACTCGGAAGCCCAGCTCGCCAGCATAACCACTGTGGTCAGCTCCACTGTCCTGAGGGAGAAAGGACAAATGAGGTGCTGGAGGTCCCAGCTTCTCCAGGAAGCCACCCACTGCCCTGCTTGAAGTACCACTGCTTCCTGGGTGTGGGTGAGATGAGCAGGGAAGGTGACTGCATCCGTATCAGCACCAGAAGCAGTGTGGGGTCCACCACCACCGCCGCCACCACCACCAGCATCAAGCGTTACCCAAACTCAAGGCTGCGTCCGGACTCTCAATGAGGCCTCGTTACAACACAGGACAGAGCGCACAGATGGTCAAGAGGCCCCGACAGAAGCAACTCACAGCTGACTCCTCGTGCTGCACTTGTCTTTCCGGTTCTTTGTAGCCCAGAGGAGCATCAAAGTCGACCTGTTTCCAAGATGGGAAAGAGAGGCTTGAGGCCCAGCCCTCTGTCACTTTGCTTTTTCCTTTGAGGTCACTGGAGAGCCACATGCATTCCCAAGCAATGATCTCGAGACACCCTTGGACACTTGGTCTTGATTCCCCCAAGGCAGTATTTACAGTATCAGGGAGATTCTCAGCACCGCCCACCACTCATATTCCGATCCCCTGGTTTTACTAAGGGTATGTCTGAACTGTGTCTCATTTAACACCCGAGCTAGAGGTGGGGCGCCCCCTCACAACAGGACCCTCGTCTTCCTAGGCGGATAGTCTTTCTTAATTAGCTTACCTCCTTTCTGCTCCTGTCCCCTGCACCTCAGCCCAGGTGACCCCGCATCTGTCTGTTCTGTCCCCATGGTTGTGCAACTTCACAAAAGTTGAGAGAGAAGTAACCCGGCAGAGGGCACTTCAGAGGACATGGACACATGGAAAGCGAAGGGGATGGACCTTTCTGAAGCCTCTGCTCTAACCACTGGAGGCTGGTGCTTTGGGGTGTAGCTTCATTCCCTGACGACTGACCAGGGGGTGGAGTGGGGGAAGGGGTTCTGCTCCGTTATCAGGGATTCCCCACCCTGGTGGGTTTGAGCTGAGCTGAATGGACCTGGCTCAGCACAGCCACTGGCCTGGGGTCACATCACATGGTCAACGGCGCCCTCATGAGAGGCCCTCCTAGGGTGCACCAGTCAGCAGGGGTCCTGGTGGCCCAAGTGCAGTGCCTGGAGCCACTACTCACGTTCATGTCACACTCGATGATGGACACAGCCTTGTCAGGTTTGGTCTCCATCACCCGCAGCTCATAGATCTGGGGAGAACATGCGTTTCAAGGGTGTTCCATGGCAGTCCTTGGGGGGGGGGTGGCACCCTTGGCCCTTGGGGGGTCTGCTTGGCCCACCATGCTTGCTCTGAGCCCTCAGCCAGACCCCCAGCCTTGACAAGCTTTCGGAGTAGGACTGCCTTTATGCCCTTGACTCAAAGGAGACTCTGCCCCACCCAAACCAAGACCAACCCCACAAAGGCTAGGGAGTCCATTCTGACTTACGGACCACCTGAGAAGCCTTGGTGGTGTCGTGGCTATGCCCTCGGCTGCTAATCTCAAGGTCAGCAGTTGGAAACCACCAGCCACTTCTTGGGAGAAAGAGAAGGCTTTCCACTGCTATTAAGAGACAGTCTGGGAAAGCCACAGGGCCAGGCCTACCCTGTCCTAGAGGCTCACAGTGACTCTGAAGAGACAAGCCGTCAGTGAGACTGACTTTGGGTTTGGCCGACCATTTAGGACAGAGAAGACCTCCTCCTACCCCCCAGGATTTCTGAAACTTTGTAGAGTCCTCGTCCCTCCCCCTGGGGTGGCAGTTGGGTTTAAACTGCAGATCTTGAGGTCAGCAGCCCTGTTTAGCCAACTGTGTCACCAGTGTTATATGACTCTCCATTGTGGTCCAAATGAGACAGTATGTTACAATGCAAAAGGCGCTCACAACGCAGAATGTTCTCTTGGAGTTCATTCTCGGTACATATGGTGAAGGGGCAGAAGAAATTTGATGCTCCCTCTGACAGTGCTAATAATATATAGACCCAAATAGCCAACAGTGGGAGGCAGACTAAATGACTTCTGTTGACCCCCGTGTGAACACTGAGTATATAACGAAGTACTAACCTGCCAACAGGAGAGACATGTAAGACCCGGTCCTGTTAGGTGTACAAGGAGCTCTCACGTGTAGGAAAACAGGAT
>PVJH01007310.1:0-93995 GCA_004026705.1 Nesogale talazaci
GGAGGAGAAACCCAAAGCTTTTATAGCCTATTTTAGGCGTGGCTCTATGCGATTGGTGCAGAGGCTCTATTGCATCACCAGATATACTCGAGCATGCGCAGTGCTACTTGTTTACCACCTACAGGCTAAGCGTCAGGGTGCGGCCAGGCGCCATCTTGTAATGGCGGGCGCTGTTTTGTAAAGGTTTGGCTTCCACAATGCTTTTGGCAGTTTATTTACTTATTTTTAAAAAATTTGCCAGTAGATGAAACTGACTCCAGAAAAGGCAAAAAGAGTCGATTTATATTTGGGTTACACATATGCCCCCTGCTAAATACTATGTAGAAAACTAAGCCATTTTTGAAAACTAATAAACTAATGTGTCCTTTCACATTCTTATTCTTGCTTACTGACTCTATCACATATTTTAAGGTCATTTAAACTCAATCTCACAGCATTCAATGCCCATTTCTATGTTGTGGGTAGTTTAATTTATGTCTGAACATCATTATTCACCCAACAATGCAAACATTTTCTTAAAAAGTTAATTCTCTTTCAGCAAATAGTCAGCAAAGCTAAATAATTTCACAATCTCATTTACTTAAAAATATTATTGATCTGAATTTTTTTCATGTTTATTGGCAGTTTAGATGCCATCTTTTGTGAACTGTTAGTACTTGTCCTTTGTCCCTCTTTTAGTTGAGTTATTTACCTTATTGAAGACTGAAGTTCTCTATATCTATAGGGCTTTATAGATTAGTCCATTGGCCATGTGTCATTGTCAAAAAAATGTTTCTCACTCTTTTGGTGGAATCTTTTGATGTACATTAGTGTCTTATTATAGTACTTTCCAGTCATCTACTTTGCTATCTACTGAGTGTGTTTCCTTTGTTATGTTTGATATTGTGTCTATGTCATACGATAGTGCTCTTAAGATTGTCTATATTTTCTCAGTGTTGACTTTTGTAGTTCTGATATTTATAGTGAGATTTTTTATCTATTTTGAGTTCACATTTATTTTATTTATTTTATTTTTATTTTTTGGCATCACTGCCCTCTGGTAGGAGTAGGAAGCTCAGCCTTGCTCCTGGAGAGCTGTTGCTGGATTTTTAACTGCCAACCCAGTGGGCCGCAGTCCTGCACTCAGTGACTACACCACCGGGGCTCAGCCAAGTTCACATTTATACATAGATTGAGGTATGTGTGGGATGAAGACAGGACTTTTCCACATCGTATAATCTAAAATATCAAGCAACCTATTTTCCAGCATTTGAAGCTAACTAAGCTAGCTATTCCACCAGATGCCCCCAGTTATCTGAGGGCTTTGCATGACTCAAGTTAAGATTGTGATCTGCTTCCCTCAAGGCCTATGGGTGGGATTCAAGAGCCATTGTCAATGGCCCCTAACAATATAGACCTGTTCACTTACCTCCAGGAGTCTGAAGTCCCTCCTTATCACATTCCTCTCCTCTTAGTCATGAGGCATCCCTAGACCATTATCATCTTATAGCCCTTAAGACAGCCCCCGCTCGCACCATCTCCTGACCGGTGCCTAGAGAAGTTATGTGTCCTGTTAGGCTACTTAAATGGGGAAAATTAATGTTCGCGGTCCCTCTCCATCTCCACATGGACCACTATACGGGGCGGAGGTGAGCATGCTACCCTGATGTGATGTATGTCTGACTCTTATTGTTTCTTTCTCTCTCTGTCATGATCTCTATATCGTTATTATAATAAATAATAATTATCGCTGCACAACTGTCTGTTGAACTCTTGCTGTGACTATATCAGTGGCCGGCCTCCTCTGATAGGTATGGACTTTGCTTCATTTCTTCAAATGCAAATCCAATTTTTCCAGCATTATTTGATAAATGGACTCTTTTGATTTAATTTTTCTTTGTTTTGCTTTTTGTCAAAGATCAGTTGTCTACAGGTGAGTAGATTTATTTCTGGGTTTTCTATTGTGTCCCATTGGTATATGCATCTATCATCGTACCAGTATCAGGCTGTTTAATGCTCTCTCAGTCTCTAGCCACTGAGATGATACAAGTCAAAAAATAAAGACATACAACCTTAAACCAGCATTTACAGCAAAGTTTAAAAGAAAGAAAAAATGAAAATGAATAACAAATGCTAGAGAGGCTGTAGGATTGGCAACCTCACACACTGATAGGGGCACTCCAAACATGAATAATCACTGTGGAAGTGATTTAACACTGCTGCAAACAAATTTAAATACAAATTCCATACAATTCAGAAATCCCTCTGTTGGATACATATCCTAAAGAAGAAAGAGTCATTACATGAACAGATACATGCAGTCACATTTCCATTGCAGCACTGTTCACAACAGCAGGAAGATCAAACAATGTCCATCAGTAGACAATTGGATAAAGAAACTCTGGTACTTATACATGATGGAATTCTGTACATCACTGAAATACAATAGCAAAATTAGTTGGAACATCATGACATGGATGAATCTGGAGAGCATTGTGCTTAGTGAGTTTAGCTATTCATAAAGCACAAAATGTACAGAGCATCACTGGTATAAAGGGAAAAAATACAAGAGAAAGGTTTTCAGAACAAAGGAAACAGACTTGGGAGGAGGTTGCCTAAGGGGAAAGGGAGAATAGTGGAGGGGAACGGGCTGGCCTATTTGTGGGTTCTGATTTGGCTGAAATGGAGGATGAGAGGTGGAAGGTGAGTGGATAGTGGTGAATACTGGAGGGTTTGCTTAGTAAGTTGCATTATTGATTGCAAAGTTGATGATCTCAAGTGTAGCCCCCCACTTAATTTATAATGATATTATTTTCTAATGCAAACATGTTATTGAAGTTACATATATATTTTACATATATTTTTAACAATCACATAAACCAATAATCAAAGTAATTTCAATACAGTTGTTTTAAGGATCAAATATGGCTCTTCTGTGGAAGGTGCAACATTTTAAAAATAGTAAATCATTGGACTAGAAAACCTGAGACTGGATTCATGTCATAACTCTACTTCCAATTAGTCATTCGATCTTGCTCCCCCATTTAAACTTTCTGGGCTTCCTTCGTCCATCTCTTATTTGAGAATTTTGATCTGGAAGGCCTTCTGAAACCCTGAAGACCTTCTTTACTTCTGAAGACTGCTCACTTGGAAAACCAGGGGACACAGAGCAAGTCCTCAGAGGTCACAGTGAGGTGCGTTGTTTACAGTTGGCAGGGCTGCAGAGGCTCAGCCATTAGAATAGCTAATACGTTCGTTGCTGCAGAGCAAGGGCCTAGTGGTGATGATGTGGGCTGTGATCCCCAAGATGAGCAACTGGAAGCCAGTAGGCCTTCCCAGGGAGGGCAAAAAAGGGGACTTTCTAAATAGTTAATATATGTAGTCCCATAACAATGATAACATGAAACAGTAATTTAAGCATGGGTCCAAAGCTCTTTGTGTGTATGTGTATGTGTATACATATAATTTAATAGATGTAGAAGATGGTATGGGAGTAAATGCATACTAAACCAAAAACAACAAACGCACTGCCATTGAGGTGAGGTCGATTCACATGGACCAAAGATGGGAAAGGAACTGCAAGTTTCCAAGACTGTAACTCTTTTTTTGTTTCTTTGTTAATTTATATAGCTATGTTTATTCAATTTTATTCTTGCTTTCCAACTGTTTTATTAGTTTCAAACATTTTCTTCCTCCTTGTTCTGTTCCCCTTAACCTTTCATAACCTCCTTGAAGAATGCCCTCAGGATTCCTTACTATTATCATTGTCTCTACTACATCCTGGGTTTCATATACTGAGAATCATAAAAAAAAGTCCATAATGGAGAGTCAAGAATTGAAAATGACAAAATACAAAAGAGATTCACCCTGATATGGAAAGAAAAACCAAAATCATGAAATATTAAAAACCAGATAAAGCACAAAGTGTATCAAAAGGGAAATAAAATGACAAGATTTTAACCCTTCAAATCAGATTTATCCTTTATACTGTCTGATAACCAGGTTATCCCCATATTTCAATTATGATTAGAGGGGAGTAACCCATGGGAACTTATTTCCGGGTAGATTCTGCAAATGTATTTTGGGATTACACAGTTACCCATAGTCTTAAGCAAAGCAGAATTTCACAATTTAAACTCTGATACTATTCCGTCTTTCTGACTTGGATTGCATAATTTGCAATTCCTGGATCACAGATGTTTGCATGCTTCTTTGGGAGCAGAGAGGTCAATCTTTCTCCCGAGGTTTTGAACTAGTGGTTTCCAACTGTGGACCTTGACGTTAGCAGGCCAAAGTGTGTCCTTTATTCACAGGAGTTCCTCTAAATCCGTCCAAGGGGGCTTCAAAGAGGTTCTTATCACATTGAAAAATGGAATAAAAACATAATGGCATGTTTCCCTGAATGTTCTGAAGTCCTGGTGACACACAGCATCTCTACTCTTTCAGCTACTGAGTTTGATAATTCATCTCAATGGCCATGTAGAACTCACAGGCAATATTCACAATTAAAGAGTTTATTAAGGAATATAACAGGTGACACTACATATGGAAATGCTCAGGAGAGAGCTTTTCAATCAGTACATGCTACAAAGTACTTTTAGGGCTGCTAATGAATGCCCAAAGAGTGTTCCACTCCCTGTAAACCTCAACCCCAAGACATTCCATTTAAGCTCCATGGGTCAGTAAACTGGCACCTCCATGAAGTACGTGCCTATCCTATCAAGCCACAATGTTGGGTCAAGCCACCTCTGAGGGTCAATAATTCCAGCAAAACACAAAAACAAAACCAACCTCACAGCCACTGAGTTAATTCCAACTATAACTCTCGTGTAGAGCAGAATACCATTGCCTCGGTGGACTTTGGAGACTGTAACTTTTTACTGGAGTAGAAAGTCCAGATCCCACAAGTTACCCCCTTGGACCGAAAGCTTTGCGTGCTCTGTGGCTGGCAAGCTCTCCACTCTGTCACATGCTCTGACTTCAGGTTCTGTGCTTCTTTTCTGGCATTACAGCTGTCTCTTGGATCCAGAAGGGGTATTGCACTGAAATCTTGAAGCCCACGGGGCATGCTTCACTCCTGGCTGTTGATTATAGCATGTCACCTCTTGCTTCACAGATGTGTCATTTGCAAGGTGACTATCCTTGTACATAATCATGATTGTGCATTTTTCTACATGCATATTTTTGAATATTGCATATATTCCCACACATATAATAGGCCACATATGAAAAACAGTTTTGGGAACTTCATAGACATAACCAAACATATCACTCACTCATAGCTACTGGGCTTTGGTACATAAAGGTCAATTTCCATAGCATAGTTCATAAAAAGAAATTCCAAATCTTATTTTGGTTAAATAGCATTTGGGGAGTTAAAAACTTGTGAGTGACATCTAGGATACAACTATTGACTTCATCCCATTTGGAGCAAAGAAGAATGAAGAAAGTGAAGGCTTACAGAAGCAATTATTCCAAAGGACTAATGATTTGCATGAGCCATGGCCTCCTTTATCTTCAGACCAGAAGTGAGCCAACCAACACTACTGAATGATCTGGTTGGGAATACAGGAGAGTTGATTGGGTGAAAATTGTAGAACAAAATTCAAATTCATAAAAAAGGACCAATCAAACTTGTTGGTCTGACAGAGACCCAGGAAACCTCTTAGACCATTGCTTATGATTATCTTCTAGCTCAGAATTGACATCACTCTCAGAGATCAACTTTCAGCCAAACAATGACTGGCCTATAAAATAAAAAATACTTGGGATGAATATGAAGCATCTTAGTGGTATAGTGGTACACAGTGGGTTGTGATCCTCATGACCAGCAGTTCAAAACCACTTGCACCTCCAAGGGTGAAAAACTGAGCTTTCTGTTCCTTTAAATAGTTATGGTCTAGACAACCCCAGGGGGTCCTTATGAATCAGCAATAGCTCAATGGCAGTGAATTATTTTTTGGAGGAGATGATCCTTAGAATAGCCAACTATACCAGACCAAAAAGCAACAGCTGCTCAAAAGAAGAGAATGACATTGGACCTCCACTCAAGTACTTCCTCAATGCAAGAACAGTTTGTTCTATTAGACTGGCATTCCATGATGATCACCTTCCTGACATGATCACCGAAGACAAATGTGTGCATTAGCAAATGTGGTGAAGAAAGCTGATGGTGACCAGCTATCAAAAGATATAGCTGATACCAAGGGCTCAAGTAGAAAGCCAATGGTTTGAGAATTATGAGGGTAACAAATGTACAGATGTGCTTGACAAAATGGATGCATGTATGGATTGTGATAAGAGTTGTATGAAGCCCTGATAAAATGATTTTTTAAAAAGAAGAGAATGTGGGCTGAGCCCCGGTGGCGTAGTGGTTGTGCGCGGGACTGCGGCCTACTGGGATGGAGGTTCAATTCTGGCTCCCAGGAACAAAGACTGGGCCTCCTACTCCCACCATCTGAGGGCAGTGATGCCTAAAAAAATTAAAAAAAATAAAAAAAATTTAAAAAGAGGAGAATGTAGCGAGAGACAAAGGGGTCAGATAGGCAGCAAGAGGGAACTGAGGGTGGAAATGGGGAGCATGCTGACACATCACAGATATGGCAACCCTTATCAGAGACCCATATGTGTATCAACTATGAAAAGGAATATCTAGTCATGGTATTTTCCATTGCCTTGTGTACATATGACAGTTGAACATTGAATAAGAAAGATCAAAGTAGATGCATTCAAACTGTGGTACTTGTGAAGAATATTGAAAGTACCTTGGACTGCTAAAAGGACAAAGTGATTGGTCTTAGAAGAAGTACAGCCAGACTGCTCCTTAGAGGTGAGACCGTTTTACATATATTGGACATATTATTAGGAGAGACCAGTTCCTGGAGAAAGACATTGTGTTTGGTGAAATGGAAGAGCAGTGGAAAAAGTGGGTTGCATGATTTGGAACCAAGTTGATGACACCTAACTACCTCTAGATTCCCTATTCCGGGCTTTACTCAACTGAATCCCACGTGGTTCTGTGCACTATGAAAGTTTGTCTCTCTGAGTCGCCTACATTCTACAGGACTTATTGTTGAGCAGGATTTTGCTGAGTTATTATCACTATTGTTTTTGACTGCTACCTTGGCTCCTGACCCACGCACTGACTGGCCCTATGAGACTGTTAATGTCTTGTTTCTACGAGTCATCTTTTCTACTCCATGTCTGCCACATATGAACTGGATTTAATTCTTTTTCTATTGACTGTATTTTGTATACAGAAGATATGAAAATTATTTTAACCAGTTGCTTTTTTGCTGTTTTAATGTGACTTCAGAAAAATTTTAAGTTGCACTGAGATCTGTGTTATATATAGTTCAACGGGGCCACAGTAAGTTGTTTGGAAAGGTTGCTGTATCTATTTTTACACTCAGAAGGCTTTACAAAATGTAGGCAATAACCCTATTTTAAAGATTATATTTTCTTTTCCATGTAAGTATATATGTGGACTTTTAACATAACAATTATAAGTACCAAATAAAAGCAAATATTCAATTGTTTTAAACCATTAAAATGACTTATAGAATGGTCTCTCTTTTTTTATTTTTAGCCAAAAGTAGAAATCTGGTGAGAATGAAATGGTAGCAATGGATGTATAGATTAGCCAAATTCTAGGAAAGGACTGAGTATATAGAGAAATTGTTGATTATAAGCAGAACTTTTCCTTAAATTTGACTTTTAGTTTTGCTTAAATAACTTGGGGAATAGCATGCATGATGATTTTATCCAACATTTAAAATATTGTTACATCATTTGAAAATACTACTCTTAAAGTGATTTTCAAGAGCTTGAGTCCTGGAGGCAGACTGATTAGGTTGAATGGTAAATCACCCACTAGTTGTGTCATCCAACAGATTTTGTAACTTCTTTTAATATTTTATTCACCATCTATAAAAATTTGTGATAGAATCATGCTCATCTTAAGGAGTTGTGTGTGCAGCTTAAGTGATTCAGTCATTCTATATAAAACCCTCAGAATAGTATAGACAAAATAATCACTATTGACTCTTATTTATATCATTCTTAAAGTATTATGTATTTGAACAAGTATTAAATATTGTATCCTAAGAAATACCTGGCATGAACATTGCAGTTAAAAGAGATTTAAGTACCCTTTAAAATTATTTTCCCTTTGCTATTGAATAATTTCTTGACATTGCAGAGTCAAATACATGGAGTTAGACCATGACCTGAAGACTGGCTAGTTCTGTACCTTTATGCAGATTGCTTAGCCTCAGAATCTATTACCTTAGGTTTGTCTAGAAAGAGTCTAGAAATACTACCTGGACCTATGATTTCTTGTTAGGAGAACCATGGTCGATGTATGTTTTTACTATTATTTACTGATCTAAAACCTTTAGAAATTCTTTAAATCTCTTCTATTTCATGTTAACTTACTTACAGGGCTCTATTTTTTAAACCATGTCCATAAAATTTAAGAGAAAGGCTATTCCAATTTTTAGCTCTATTTTCAGGGCTGAATTTATTATAAACAACCTATTACTATGAGTTTTTTAACCTCTCCACTGGCTTATAAAACTGTTAATTGGTTGTGGAAAACAGACATCTGTTAAGGCTGTTTTTTATTTCAATACTCCTATTTTAATCCTCTCCCTGTTATGAACATCTTGTGACTTATGCATCCATAATGTTCCTTTTCTATGTATGCATTCTAAACTTCTCTTCCTGTTGGCCTGATCATGAGGACCTTGCATTTGTAGGCCAAGGGAAAACTAATTAATGAATAATAACAATAATTATTAATAAAATATTTTAGGATTTACTATTCTTTCTTACAATAATGTATATTTTTATTTCAATAAAAATTAGTCAATACTGTAAAAGAGTACATTTTCTATTTTGCCCCTTGTGTGAACAATCACTTTTTCTGGGTAAATAAAGAGGGATGTTTTTAAAGAA
This sequence comes from Nesogale talazaci, assembly GCA_004026705.1. Taxonomy (NCBI): domain Eukaryota; kingdom Metazoa; phylum Chordata; class Mammalia; order Afrosoricida; family Tenrecidae; genus Nesogale; species Nesogale talazaci. Next base: position 8,938 of record PVJH01007310.1, read on the forward strand.
ACAGATTTTCTGTCTTTGACTAGATATATAGTCCTTCTTTATCCATTTGTAGCATGGAATTCTAAAGAACATGCTTGGTATTCTGATGATTTCTTTCATTTGTGTCATTAGATGCTAATACAAAATTAAGGCATTTGGAATATTATTAGCATGTCACTCTTGGTAGCTGCCATTCGAGAATCTGTATCAAAAGGGATTAGATTATGTTTACCAAAAAGATAGATCTTATCTTTATTTATTAAGTGATCCTTCTTGGCTTTAGCCTCCATTCTAAATAGGACCATAAATTAATTCTAACATTTATTCACCTTGCCAGTGTTCTCCACAGAGTTCATCTGATAGTTCTACAGATTTTCTTACACAAATTTCTGGCTTGAGGATCAGGAATGGTATTGGGATTAAATAGGAGCATATGCTGTATTTTATGAGTATGATAAGTGCCTTAACCACAAGCAACTTGAATTATGTAACATTTTATATAATAAATTATCACCCTTCAAATTTGGATTAGCTTGAGAATTCTCTGGTACAAGATTAAGTTAGTGGTTGGTCTTTAATAATAACATGTTTACTATCCTAATACTGCTTAGGAGGCAATGAAAGTTTTCAGGAGAGAAAAGAAAAAAAATATGAACCACAGCCAGAAATTCAAAAAGTTTACAGTCTTATTTAAAAAGTCATAGATCTAATTAAGAGAACAAGGCCAAGTGTAAAAACATAAAAATGTGTGAGTGCAAGAGGAGCTGTGAAACTAGGTCATTCGGTTGCAAAATAGTTTCTTCATGTCTAAAATGGAGCTACTAATACCTTATTAGTTTTGTGGCTATCATAGTGCAATTAGCAAACCCATGTTCTTAGTAATCCTTGGAATGTAGAAAATGTTCAATCAATGGTAAGTATTCTTATTATTGCTTGAATTATTTTAAGCTGTTTCATGTATTTGCCAAAAAGGAAACAATGTCCTTATCCAGACTCACAGGATAATTTGATGTATGTTATTTAACCTTAAGGCCATTGGGTTGCTATCACCTGTTCAGTCATCGTTATTTTCATCACAGAGAGACCCAGGCTCTCCCTTCTATTCATGATGAGTTCAGTGATTCAGAAATCAAACTTTGTAGCTACATTACCTATTCAGTTGCTGAACTGTGACACACTGTTTCATTAGTCATACCAGGTTGTTTTGGAAATATGTCCCATCAACCCATAAATTATGGAGCTGCTGTTATAAATTCACAGCACAACTATATGGGAAACTTTAGATTAAGTTCATTTTCTCTTTAGCCAAATTACAATATGAATGAGCTACTTTGCATCCCTGACTTTGCTTGACTGAACGTCTGAAGTGAGAGAATGACATTAGGAGGTGAAAAAGGGGAGGAAATATACAGTATTATTTGAACTCCATATCAAACCTGTCATCTTTATAGATGCATGTTCTTGGTTTATTTTAATATCTGGAACTGTAAGAATTCTAGATCAGTCTTCTAAGGATTTTTCAGATCTATACAAGTTTTTACTTCCATAGAGAAAAGATCATTGGAGATTCTAGATAATAGGAGAACATTTTATGTCTTTAATTATTAATCCAGGATAATATTTAATGTATTAATTAATTAATTAATACATATTAATGTAATTAATATGTAATGGTATACATAGATGCTTGACATTATACTAGCTATCTTCAAAACCAGTTCAACCTCCAAACCAACCAGACTCATTATCATTAAGTTTATTCAGATTCATTGAAACCATTTAGAACAGAGGAGAATTGCCAAACAGTACTTCTTGGGCTGCACATTTTTGCTGAAATTCTATTTGTCAGGAGTCTATGTATGTCATTGCAAGTCACACTTATTATCCTGGATTATTAATTATCTACAGACATAAAATGTTCTCCTATTATCTGAAATCTCTAATGACCTTCTTTTCCTGATAGAAGGGACATACAGTTTGAACCAATGGCTTTTCGGTTAGCAATTAAATGCCTTAGCCACTCCATCACATGGGCTTTTCCCCAATTTGTTGTTAAGTAATGCTGAGTTACCTTTTTTTTGTTATGTAACTTAATGTTAGTGCTTGCTACAAAATAGAAACTTCGCAGACCTTATACAATTAAATGGTTAAGCGCAATTTGGCATCTTAAACCCACCAATCATTCCACACAAGAAAAGACTTGGCGTATATACTCCTATAAAAATTACAGCCTAGGAAACCCTATGGGGAAGTTCTATTGTGTCATACAGGGTTTCTATGAGTCAAATTTGACTAAACGACATGCAAAAGCAAAGAGTATTTTGACCTAAAATTGGTGTAATTAATTTTGAAAAGTGAAAAAAAAATCTAGTTCCAGAATAATGAAAGATTTACAGAGAAGTCCTCGGGCTACGTGCAATGTTTATGGAAGTTTACTAGTCATAGCCAGCTTTGAACATCATTCACATTTCTTCCAAGCTATGCATGTCCCTCAAACAGGGCATTTGCACATATTTTTCACAGATAGAATAGCAAATACATAGTCACTTAAGATGGCACATTTCTGGTCCTTCAAGGAACAACAAGGAAGACCTTGGGTTTTATAGGATTGAGGGAACTAGATGTGTGATATGGGGTGAAGTTGCAGAGATATTAGGCCATTTATGTAGAAAGACATTTAGATTATCATAGTGACTTTTATGAAGTTAAATTAAAAAGTATTTACTATAAAATTCTTTATTAAACAAAAATGTCAAAGTGTGAAGGTGTTATTTCTTGATATATGCTTCATCTACATCTATACATTTCTGAAGGTGGTGTTTCCATATCTCTAACCTTTTTCTAAAGAGTTCTGTACTCTTACATTTACATCATATCTAACAGCATTTTTGTCCTCCTAAAGTGATTCAAATCATATTCCTTTTAAATGTACTCTAAGTTTGGGAGCAAATATAAACTTCAAGCTGCAAAATCAGTCCTGTACATGAATGAGATCAGGGTTCACAAGATTTCTCATAAGGCTTCCCTTGCTACGCTGGAAGAATGAGCAGGTTAAAGTATTAGGAATCAAATTTCCTGGCCTATTAAAATAATGACCAATATCATTATCAATTTTACTCAACGTGTTCTCCTGTGTCCTTTAAGAAAATTGTCCTGAGTCCTTCAAGGTCATCCTTCTGGAATCCCAAGAAACATTCACCATCACCTCTTGGGGTGCTTCCAGTGCCTTGAATTTAATTGGCCCAGGATATCCCCTCAGAACCCATGGTGCATGATTGAACCTGCTCTAGATCAGATAGGTAAATCCAAGACTCAATGCAGTTATGGTTTTTTTCATAAGATTATCTTCCTGAGCTTCAGTCATGCTTAAAAACTTATGGAGAGGATAACTCTTTGACCTAGTCAATCTCTGCTCAACACTTTGGCATCCACACAGCTAAATCCTTGATTTTCATTTAGAGTTCAAAAATGCCAAGCCAAATGAAATTCTTACTTTAGGAGCTATGGTTTCAAGAGTAATTTCCCATCTGTGATGGTTTTCTTCCATCGTTTTCTGGACATACACGACAGATTCTTCGTTCATTGAGATTGATTATCTTCTCTCTCTTGACTCATCTTTTAGGTCTCTCTGACCTTCCTTAAAATCCCTATTATTCAGACCATAAGGCATACACACACATAAACACACACACACCCCAAAGTGGGGGGGGGGAATGAACATGCGTCTTATGGTCTGAAAGTGTGGTACTCCAGAACATTGTAGTATACTGGTACTATTTGGTTTAGAATATTTTTTTCTTGTTTACCTGCCCTAAAAACTGGATGCGCCTTATGGTCAGGAGTGTCTTATGTTCCAAAAATATATGCTAGTTGATCTATTTAAAACTGCTGTTTTATGTAGAGTACCATTTCCATACATTTGTAGCAAAACCTCAATTATTAGGGAAGATGCTAAAATTTTCATATTAGTCTTAACCTCAAAACAAATTTTCTCCACATCACAGAAATGTGTCCTTTTCTGGTAGACACAATAATAAGGCTCAAATAAGCATATTACTGAAAGAACTTCTCTACAATCATTCATTGAAAAGACATATTTAGATAGGATTTTTTTGTGTGTGTGATACACCCATGCATACATATAAACCCTGGTAGTAGTACTTTTTGACTTAAGCTTGAAAATTTTCTGTAAGAAAATGGCAGAGAAGAATGATAAGATGTGACTTGTGCTGTATAAAAAAAAAGCTGTTGTGTTGAGACTAGCACTTAGAAGTCAAGCTAGAAGCAGCAAGAATATTTTACAAGGCTGTTGCAAGAGACCTAGTGGGAATTATCGCAATATGAGCAAAAGTTACAACAGGTAAGTGATCAAGGTGATGAAATTTCTAGCTTTATTGTGATGGTAGAACTGAAAGGATTGGCCATTGGAATGGATGTGGGTTGTGAGCAAGAGGGGTCAAGGATGTCTCTAAGATCTTTGAATATGTGCAAGTTATATTTGTCAAGTTTGGGAACATCAGGTGCTTGAGGAAGGGCAAATATTATATGTATATATATGTGTGTGTGTGTGTGTGTGTGTGTGTGTGTTAAGGGACCAAAAATTGGAGGTTTGCCAAATGATCATTTTAGGATGCGCCTCAGATTTAAAAGAGATGTTGAATAAGAAGGGAGTTGTGAGGGCAGGAGACATAATCTCTGTGAACAGTCTTTAAAGCACGGAGTTAGCTGAAATCTAAGTCCTAGACAGTCAGTGTCGATAAGGACAGGGAACCAGCCTCCAGGGGCTGTTCGTTGGTCTGTCAGGTTATTAGATGCTTCATGTTATTGCAGGAGCTGCTGTTGTTAGGTACTATGAAACTGTTCAGTGTGGTCAAGTTGGTTCTGACTCCACTAGGTACAACAAAACAAAACATTGCCTGGTCCTCGAAGATCCTCACAAGGGTTGCACATTGTTTTACAAGTGAGCTCGTTATTGCAGCAGCTGTGTCAATGTGCCTTCTCGATGATTTCCCTCTTTCCCTGATGCTCTACTTTAACAAGCACAATGTGTTTTACTGGGGAGTGGCTTTTACTGACGACATATACAAAGTACATAGATAAAGTCTTGCCATCCTTCTTTCTGAGATTTTCTCTAGTTGAACTTGTTCCAAGAGAGGGTCATTTGTTCTCCTGGCTGTTCTTGGTACTTTCAATTCCCTTAGGAGAAACTGCAATTCAAATGCATCAATTCTTCTCCTTTCTTCCTTATTTATTACCAAGCTTCCACACACATATGAGGCTATTGAAAAATATCATAACTCATATCAGGTTCATTAAGTGACACTTATCTTTTTCTGCAGATATCCTCAAGTTTATACATGTTGCCTGATTTTTTGACTGATGCTTTCACAGAGTTAGTTATGGATTTACCAAGTAAATCCTTGATAATTACAGTCTTTTCTCTGATCATCACAGTGCTCTTAATTGGTTCAGTTATGAGGGTTTTTGATATATAGACCTTTTTCTTATATAGAGTTATAATTATGCTGAATACTGTAGTATTTGATCTTCATCAGCCAAGTATTTAAATTATAGCATGCTAGGTTGTGTCACCTGTATATTGCAAGTTGATAAGGAATTTTTCTCCACTATTTATGCTGAATTCTTCTTCAGGTAGTCCAGCTTCTCTGTTTATTTACTAAGCATGCAGACTATGTGATATGGTGAAAGGATTCAGTCAGGTGACACATTTTTCCTGATTCTAAATCATTCAATATCTCATTTTCTATCCAAACAGCTGCTTCTTGATCTATGTACAGGTTCTAGAGGAGTGCAATAAAGTGTTCTGGAATTGAAAACTCCATGTGTCAACATAATGGCGAAAAGGGATTAGTTAAAATCCCAGAAGAGGCAAACATTCTAAGACAGTCATAATAAAAGTTATGGAAAGAAAGTGTTTAATGAAAGGGGGAATTGTAGGATGTGTTGCATAGCTCTGAAATAAAGACTAAGTGAAATGAGGACTGAGAGTTGAACTGAAGATACTGAGATGATTAGTAATTTCCTGGAACAGTCCTTTCCAAGTTTCTCATCTATCTGAATACTATCTAACTTTCAAATCCATGTGACTCAAAAGATTCTTCTTTGAAAACAAAGAAAAAACAGTTATAGATACATTGAGGAGAAGAGACAGCTGATCATTTAATAAAACTATTAAAGCAATAAAATAGAATGATCTCTATACAGAGGTCCAAATTAAATAATATAGCATTCATAACTAAAGACTAAAATGCTCACTAGTAAATTGTATAGGGGAGGGTATCGATGAGGTTTTATAGCAGAGTATGAACTAACACTAACACATGTTAAGACAGAATTTTGTTCTGTTTGTCTCATTACCTAAACTGATACCAAATAAGAGCTCAGCTAGTTTCAGAAAATATAGCATCATTAGTCCAGGAAAGCAAGCTCTCAATATTATTCTGTATGTATGATAATAGTCTTGCACCCCCTACCCTCACAAATATACTAGGAACTGGTTTCTGAAAGAATATTGAAAATCTCAGTTAAGTCAGGCAATTAAATAATTGAGATACAGAGTCCTTTTCTTTAAATGGAGTTCAATAAGAAAAAAAATTAAATGAAAGGGGAATGACTTGGGTCTTTCTAATAAAGATTGCCACAAAGTTGGCTCATTAGATAACCATGTGCATTAAATAAACTATAATTTTCAGTGAAAGGGTTCTATAGTAGTTGATACTGGTGATAGTTAGGTTTCATGTTGACTTAACTGGGTCAAAGTTCTGAGCAGTTTAGCAGTAATTTCCCATGATCTTTTTAATCAATTCTGTGATTCTCTATGAGCAACCGACCCTTCTGGTAGAGTGCATCCCCTTTGATCAGGTCAATGTCTTGATGCAATTGGAAGAAAGACTCCTCAGCAGTGTGGTCTACTTTTTAAAAAAATTTTATTTATTTATTTATTTTTATTTGTTTATTTATTTTAAATGAATCATTTTATTGGGGGCTCATACAACTCCCATCACAATCCATACAAACATCAATTGTATGCAGGCCACATTTACACACTTATTGCCATCATCACTCTTCAAACATCCTCCCTCCCTCCAGTCCCCCCGTATCAGCTCCCTATATTTCCCTTTCTGCCCCCCTCCCCCTTGAACCCTTAGTAATTTACAAATTGTTATTTTTTTCATACTGTACAGATTCTGTGGGAAAGTTTACCCTTCTGCTAGACCTAGATCCTACATCTGGTTCATTGACCTTCTGTCATAATGCCTGCTGATACCATTAAACATCAGCAGGCCTTGGATCCATTCAACTTTGCATCTCCCAGCCTGTGGACTTCTTCCTTGTCACCTTGTTTCTTGTATTATCAGCAGATGCAGTTGCACAAGCCAGGGAAGTTTCCAGCTTATCATCTGTGCTATGGTCTTGGTCTAGATTAACTATCCGGAAATGTACAACTGTGTAAACCATTTGTTGACATAACTTTCTTTCTATATACATACACATCTGCTTCTCTAAAGAACCCAGCCTAATGCAGTACTTAAAGGAATTGGATCATAGAGTAAACTAAGCCATTTAGCAATTGCTTTCAAACATCTTGTGGTGTGTGGGGAAAATAATTTACATTTTTTAAAAAAATTGACTTTATATAAAGTCCATGATGTCAATTATCTCATATATCCATGACGCAATAGAGATTGGAGCTAACAGATATAGGGCAACGAATCAAAAACCAAAATAGTTGTCTGCGCTTAATCTGATTAAATGTCTATTGGGTGTTGCTTATCAAGATAGAAATCTGGACTGTGCTGTTCCAGGGAGAGATTTGTTTTCTCTTGTTAATAGTAATATGAGCATTCTAGGCATGGTCTGATGTGCGTGAGAGCTGATGCTGCAATGATTCCAAGTCCGTCACAGAGCTTCTCAAACTCTAGTGTATAAGCGAATCATCAAGTTCTGACTCTGAGTCTTCAAAAAAACCAAGATTTTTAAAATATTTTTATTTTTAAAGAATTCCTAAGTGAGTTCTGTGATATTGGCTAGAGTTAGACACTTTAACAAAAAGAAGCAGAAGATTTGTTCCTGGGCTTACTTAGAAACCAGAGATACTGGATTCTTTTTCTTTAGATCTTCCACTTCTCTAATGAGCATTTTTGACCTTACCTTGATCCTTGTTCCTTACCCTTATTCCAAGAAAGACATATTTGTCCTTCTGTAATATTATTCCCAAGTCCATAACTCAAAGACATCACTTTTTAATGGTTCATATTCGCTGTCAGCTTTTGTATGTGAAGGAGGTGAGTGAATGTGCAACTTTGGCACATCTTAACCCTCAAAGGGACATTATTAATTTTGAACATATTAAAGAGATATTTTGCAGCTGATTTACCCAATATGACATCCAATTTGACTTCTGGTGTTTTCATGGGTGTTGATTATGGATCTAAGTAAAATGAAATCCTGGACAACTTCAGCCTTGTTCTGCTTATCATGCTGTTGCTTGTTGCTGCCGTTTTGTGAAGCACTCTCTTTTCCTGTGCTGAGGTGTAGGTAATCCGCACTAAAAGCTGTAGGCTTGCATCTTCATGAGTAGTGTTCCAAGTTGTGTGTACTTTCAATGCACAGAGCTGTCATCTGAATTCCCTAGCTTCTGGGATTATTTGTTCAGTTTACAGATTGACCAAGGATAGGGAAGGAATATAGCCCTCACACGCATATTTGCTGATTTTAAATCATTATGTATATAACTCTTCTCTTCAAATAACTGTTACTTGGTGTATGTTCAGATTCTACAGAGCAGAATTAAAATTTCTGGTTTCCCCTCTATTTGCATTTATATATATGTATGTGTATATATATATATTTACAATCTACCACAGTGCCTTTGCAGTAAGACCCCGCCAAACACTTTTCTGCTATTCCATCTGATATCAGCAATGATTTCCCTTGATCCCTGCTCTCTTTTGGATACAGGTTAAACTTCTTTCAGTTCCACACCAATGCACTGCCTCAAGTATTTCTGAATACTCCTCAGTAAAGAATTCCCTGTCTGTAATATTAATAATACTGTTCAATATTTCCTGCATTATGTTTGAGCCCCTTCTTTGGAATGGTCATATATATGAATGTCTTTCAATGCATATATTGACCTTGCAATTTTTTAAATAAATTTTTGTCATATGTAAGTGAGCACTCCCAATATCTCATCTATTTGTTGAAATATCTCAATTGGCATTCCATTGATTATTGGACCTTTTTTTGCCAAATGCCTTCAATGTAGCTTGGTCTTCCATCAATAGCATTGATTCTTGATCATGTGCCAAACATTTATTTTTGCACAGTGATTCTGTACATTTCTCTCATCTTCTGATGTTTCTAGTATTATGAAGGGTTTATGGTATGGAATTTGTCAATAATTCTAGTTTTATTCAATTCTCTCACCTACAGCAACACCAAACATGTTCTTCACTCTATTTTTTTTTCAAGGACTTCTCACACTTCATGAAAATACTTTGCTTGTCTTCTTTTGAAACTCTTTGTAATGTTCTACCCAGCTCTTTAACTTTATTGTTTCTTTTATGCTGTTAAATATATTAATATATATATACATGTATATTTATGTCATTGATTGCAGTCCCCATAATGGAACACACGTATCCTACTTTCTCTATATGACCAGTTATTCTTCTTCCCTGTGATAGTTACATAATCTGTAAATCACTTGGAGTTGCTAAGGACATAACTATCTCACTGAAGGTTAGACACATACTCACTGCATAACATGCTTGCTGACAAGACACATGGAGTTATGCTATGAGAGCTGGAATTGAAGGAACCAGGTGGAGACCTCCGCCAGTGCTTACTGCCACTGGATCCACAAGACTTTTCACCACTGCACAGAATCTTCCTACATTCAGCATCATTGCAATTAAATGTGTTGTGTGAGTCTGAAGGGGAATTTGCAGATTTGTATCAGTCTTATGGGCCAATATTGGACTTATGAACTTGATCTGGACTGTGCTCAGATGTTTTCTCAATATTCAGTTGCTCTTGTATATAAACCTTTTTCTGATACACATATGAATCTCCCTGGATTTGTTTCTCTAGTCAACTCTAATGCACTATGGTACCAAGAATGGGATAGGAATATGTGGATATGCCTTTCTGAAGGACCAAGAAAGTAAAGATAATTGTGTTTCATGTGAATGCTCACCAGAAGGTTATCTAAGAACAGGACGACTTTAACAATCTAGTGGATAAGATGACATGCACTGTGGAGACTAGTCCTCCTCTTTTCTCTGTCACTTCTGTTATTGACCAATGGACACGTGAACAAAGTGGACTTAATGAGAAGGATGGAGGTACAGCAACACAGACTTCCACTCATCCAGACTGACTAGTCCAACACCATTTGAGTACCCCATCTGCCGGCAGCAGAAGCCAACATTGAGTGCAAGATCTGGGACCATTACTTGGGGAGATCAACCAGTAACCTGGTTGCTGGTTGTTTGCATAGGACCACTTCCCTCATGGAAGGGACAGTGTTTTGTTCTTACTGGAATAGACACCTACTCTGGATATGGATTTGCTTTCCCTATATGCAGTGTTTCTGCCAACACTACCAGTTGTGGACTCAGAATATCTGATCCACCAGGATGGCCCACTAATCTATTGTACCAATTGGTTTTGTTTTGTTTTTTTGTGTTTTTAATTTTCTGTACTCTACTCTCCTCCAAACTAGATCAATACTTGCAACTTAAATAACTGCATATGAGGTTTGAGACCCCAGTCTGTATTCATCAAATTTGAATATTGAACATTGTATTTGTAAATAATGTTACAACAATTGACCTTGATGTCTCCCCCAGACAATGGGAAACCCCAGTCCCCATGATTACTTATTTTCATAACTTTTTCACCTGTATGTTCTACTATATTATTGAATATCTTTCAGTACAGCTAAGTACAAGTTTAGAAGTAGTTCTGTCAGTCTCATATATATTTATCATTAGAATCGCAGTTGAACTAAAAGACATTTCAAGCCTTGAGTTGCACTAATGAAAGATTCTATGGACACAATATTGAACAATCCAGGAAGATCAAAAGAAAAAGGAAAGAATGCATGCCATCATTATACCAAAAGAGAAGTATTTGACATCTAATCATTTCAATAGGTAGTATATGAGTAAAATCCATGGTACTAAAGGATGCTCATACTGCACTGAAAACATTAGGTGAAAACAAGCCTCAAGGAACTTATAGAATAACAACTGAAGTCTTTCAAAGAGCCAGTGACACACCAGAAGCACTCAGTGAACTATGCCAGGAAATTTGGAAGGCTGCTACTTGGCCACCCAGCAGGAAGAGATCCATATTTGTACTCTTTTCCAAAAAATATGAACTAACAGAATGCTCAAATTCTAGAACAATAACATTGATATTGATTGCGTCCATGTAAAATTTTGTGTATGATCATCCAACAATTGAGATGAATATGAAGAAGTACAGATATCATCACTGATGTTGACTGAAAGCAAAGAATACCAGAAAGATGTTTACTTGTGCTTTCTTGACTATGTTAAGGCATTCGATTAGGCATAACAAACTATAGATCTCTTGAAAATAATGGGATTCCCAGGACACTACATTTTGGCCATGTGGAAATTGTATATGGATCAGGAGGTGAATGAGTGAACAGAACAAGGAAATCCTGCATCATTTAAAATTCAGAAAGGTGTACTTCAGGGATGTATCCTTTTACTTATTCAATCTGTATTCTGAGTAAATAATGAGTTAAACTGGATTATATGGGGAAAAAAGTGGCGAATTGGAGAAAGGATTATCAACAACCTGTGATATTCAAGTGATCATTGCTTGCTGAAAGTGAAGAGTTGAGGCACTTGTTGATGAAGAAAAAGGATTCCAATCTTCAGTATGAATCACAATTCAATGTGAAGAAAAACAAAGTCCTCACTACTGGGTGAGTAGGCAGCATGATGATAAATGGAGAAAAGTTTGAAGTTGTCAAAGATTTTGTCTTGCATGGATCAAAAATCCATGTTCATGGAAGCAGCAGTTAGGAGATGAAATGATGCATTGCATTAAGTAAATGTGCTGCCCAAGACCTCATGAAAGTGTTTAAAAACAATGTTGTTAATTGGTGGACCTAGGTGTCCCTGACCTAAGTATTTTCAATAGTCTCAATAGTTTCAATAGTTTCAATAGTATGTGAAAATTGATTGCTGAATAATGAAGACTGAGGACTAATCGATGCATTTGAACTGACACTGGTGAAGTATATTGAAATGATCAAAAACAGCCAAAAAGAACAAACACATGTGTCTTAGAAGAAGTATAACCAGAATACTTGTTAGAGGCTAGGATGAGACTTCACCTCAAGTATTTTGGACATGTTTTTAGGTAAGATCAGTCACTGGAAAAAGGACATCATGGTTGTTAATGTAGCAGGACCTTGAAAAAGGGGAAGAGCTTGAGAGAATGGATTGACATAGGGGCTGCATTGATGAGCTGAAACATAAAAATGTTTGTGGGGATATCTCAGGAATAGGTAATGTTCTATTCTGTTGTACATGGAGTTGATATGAAATGGAATTAGCTCAACAACACTGAACAACCACAGTCCCTGTCTACCATCCACATTAATTGAGCCTGTGGGAGGAGCCCTGGTGGCGTAGTGGTTATGTGCTGGACTGCTGACCAGAAATCCCGTAGTTACAAACCTCCAGCCCCCCCTTAGGGGAAAGGTGAGGATTTTTCCTCCCACAAAGAGTTACAGTTTCAGAAACCTATAGGAGTAGTACTACCTTTCTATAGCCACGTGGGTTGGAATCTATTGGTGCAGTGCATTTGGCTTGATATTTGGTCTTCAGTGGGCTCATATATCATCATATTGCAGCATTATATATAACAGCATTTATGCAGTAAGTAACATGAAAGTAGCACATCTAACTGTCTCTGGATCCCAGATTGCCATGAGGTATGGGTTGGACATGCCTCCACAATTAATCTGCTTCACTTCTGGCACTCTTCCTTCCATGCCATTCTGCATCTATGCCCAGTTCTGAAATTCCATGGCAGTGACCACAGAGAACTCACAGACAATACTCACAGCTAAGGGGGTTATTAGGGAAGTTAGTAAGTTACAGGAAGTCAGGATCAAGAATCAGCAAGGATATAGTTACTGGCCCATAGCAACACCTCCCTTTAGCTATGGCCAAGTCTCTCTCTGGTTCTCAGCTTTTCTTTCTGTATTGTGGTTCCTTGGCTTCTGCCTCTGTGAATCAGGATGTCAGGCTGCCACGTGTGTTATCCTATAGTCCTTAAGCCTTGAGCCAAGTAAAGAGAAGGCACCCTATAATCTCAGTATTGCTCCTTTAAGTTTCCATCCCTTTTGTCTCTGGTGAATTTGGAGTTGGTGACCTCTACCAAATTACCACTTTGACGGAAAGCCTTTGGACTTCTCTTGGTGTGTCAGAGGCTCTTATACACCAAGGAACAGCTTTGATGAAAGTGTGTCTTTTTGTTTCCAAGGAAACAAAGGAGGTAACTTGGTTCACATTCTCTATTAAGGTCAGGACTTACCACCACTATAGTCCTGTAACAGAGCACTCTTGCCAAAATGGAATCAGAGCCCCAGATTTGTAATATATCATATAAGGAAATATGGTTTGAACAACCATATTGATTGAGTACATCTTGATTTACATGAATTACTCTGATTTCAGAGTTTTACTGACATCCATCTTGGTCTTTCCTGTCGGACTTTTCCTAATGATTCCTTTCTCTCTTCATATACAATGTCATTGTTTGCTCCATAGTTCATCTGGTCTTTGGTCATTAATGTTCGCCATTTCAAATATACTCTTGAGATGGTGTCCAAGTTCAGATATGCTCATGATTATAGTGTGGCTGTTCTGTACTTATTTTAGTTTTTGTCCACTGGATTTTAACTTGCTTATGAGCAATTGATGGTTTACTCTGCAAGCATCTCTTAGACTTCTGACAGATGAGGTAGTCCATTTGGTTTCTTGGTGTTCTGTCCAGTAAGGACCACCTGTATAGTTCCTACATTGAAAAACAATGTAGTTACAATGAAGATATCTCATTGAATGTATCACCAAGGCTATATTTCCCAACTACCAATCTATCTTCTTTTCCATTTTCACACTTCAGTTAATAATAACTATCAATGCATCTTCATTATATGTCTAATTAGTTTTTGACTACAGAAGTTGATAGGATTCTTCAATTTATTCATTTTGGTTTTAGTGGTTGATGCACACATTTCAATAGAAGCCACATTAACTGGTCTTCATCATCTGGGCATGGCTATGATCCTTTCAGTGACAGTACTATACTTTGAGATAGATCTTGAATGCTCTTTTTGACATCAGTCCCCCTGCTTTTGTCACTCCTAGTGTAGAAGATCATATGATGTAAATGCCAATACCATTCCATTTTAGCAAACTTTCAATCTCTATGCATTTCATTTTTAATGGCTTCCATGCTCCTTCAACTCACCCCTCAAACATCCTACATTCTAAATAGTCATGGGTGTTGAGAGCTATTTCTTCTGATTTTGAGTAGAGCTATATTAGAAAGTGAAGAAACAAACACTGTTTAATACACTTCATTGAAGTCAGTTGAACTTTGAGGACACAGGTCTTCCTTTTTACAATTTTGAATGTTTTCTAGGCTGAGGGCCTACTCCTCTATCACTAGATAGACAGAGTTACACAGCCATTTATAAACTTTTCACTGACAAATTTTTATAGACATAGGTAGCAAAGCCATTATAAGTAGTTTGTCTTCATCAGGAAGCTCTGCTGGAACTTGTCCACTATGTAGCTCTCTGCTAGTATCTATAATATCAGCGCATAGCATCTAGAGTTACAGCAACAGGGAAGTCACCACCATACAACAAACTGACGGAGGAGTAGGTGTAGGCTTGGAAGAGGGAGGCTGGATTTTCAATTGCCTGATCCTGTTTATTATTCAAGATTTTTAAGGGTTAACATGAAATATTGTGAATAATGAGAGACATTCTGTGGCTAGAAAATAGGATAATTATGTGTATAGATTGTGACTGTGGCCTCATTAGCACTTTGTCCTAAAGTCTGACTTTTCAGTCTAAGTTAATCAACCAAATTTTCTGGCTAATGAGGCCAAGAGTCAGGCAAATGACCTTTATGATGTTCCAGGACTGTGGGATGCACTTTTAAACCAAGCCAGCTACTTCAGAGCTATGGGTCACTGCTGTTTGAATAGTGGATATATCTGATGGAAAACAGCATAGATTCCAACACTTATAAATCAGTCATCTGTATAAAACAGAGTATTCCCCCCACTTCCTGTCTTTCCCTAGCTATCAATTCGTGTAATTGTAGGAAATGTAAAAATATCCAACTCTGGACCTCCAACTCTAAAGATTCTGACTTCATTGATGGGAGGAGTTCTAGACGTTCACTTTCTAAAAAAGAACTCATTCTGATGTGCAGGGACTGGAATAACCCCCGCTTTGAGGGCTTGAAGATGGGAAATTTGCTGATTTTTCTGCAAATCCCAACTACATCGTAAGGATCAAAGTTTAGAATATTCCATAAATATAAATGTAATAAATGATAGCATTTTAAATAGAGAGCACCTCTGCTTAATTGATGCTCATTTTCCCGAAGGAGATTACAGATCCTTATGCCATGAGTATAATATTTTCTCACCTATAAACTGATAGAACACATAGTCATTAAATTTTTATTAAATTTCTCAGTAACTAATAAGGTACTTAAACTTCCTCTAACTGTAGTTTGTTATTCAATAAAATGGATACTGGGAAAACTGATATGCTACTAAAACGTAAGTTAGGAGAATACCAATTTTTAAATATGTCTATTTCTAATTATCTTAAATAACATTTTCAAAAGGGCTCTTTCTTTGAGTTAGTTCTATATCCATATAGCTACATTAATTTTTCTCACTTCTTTGTCTTGAATTTTCTCAGAATGTCTACTCTCATATCCTCAAAACCATATTTTGGGAATTCTAATGATTTTCAAGGTTATATTAAAGTGCTATTTATTGATGAAAACTTTCTTAACCTGGTCATAGTTGATTCTCATAGTCAAATGCTATCTGAAGACATAACACTTTTTCTTCTGTAGATCAACCACATAATTATTTTGCATGCGCGTGCACACACACACACACACACACACACACACACTAAAGACACAGAAAAACCATGATTTGAATGACCCTCTCACTGTGGTCGCTCAATTCATAGCGGTAGCAAAATTACAGTTATGAAGCAGCAATGAAAATAATTTTATGGTTGGGGGGTTCACCAAAACATGAAGAACTGTATTAGGATGGTTGAGAACCACTGGATTATGAAGGAGAACATGGCAAGTATAATCAGCTTTCCAATCTCAGAATCCCTGATTTAAAAAAGAAAAATGAACTGGGTTAGTAAAAACAAAAGCTCAAGCCTGAAATCTTCAAGAAAGTCTTATGATTTAATTCCCCCAGGCTTCAGAATACAGTGGGATCTTGCCAAACCTCAATGTGGAAAGTTAGGTTAATAAAGATGAAGCAGGAAAACAGAAAATTTCATAGAGATGCTAATTTTCAGAGGAAACAAAAACAGCTGAAGAAATTCTCAAAAATTCCTTTTGACACTCACGTCCTGGCAATGCAGTTTAAACCTTCAAGAATCCCAAAAACAAAGAGTCCATTTTAGAAGGATAGAGATGAATCAAGGAAAAGACTATCAGGTATGAATCTAAATTGAGCAAACAGAACTGCTGAAGAATAGTCAGTAGATAAGATATCAGAATATATCATAATCACAAAATACAATTTTAAAGGTATTGAATATTGTTTGGAGAGGCTGCAGAGCTTTGCTACACATTCTAGGGAGTAAAGGCCACATGACTGCCCCAATCATGCTTGGCCTCCTGAGGCCAGGCGAGAGGAGCAAAAAAAGCTGTATTTCTGAATCCATCATGGCAACAACATAGGAACGTGCCCTTGAGCTATGAATGCGACAGTGCTACTGTAGCTACTTTAGCTTTGGGGGAACTCTGGTGCATAGCAAGCTGTCAATGGCAAGCAAGGTCAGCTGTTCAAAAGCCTGAGCTGCTCCCTGGGAGAAAGACGAGGCTTTCTACTCCCACAAAGATTTAGTCCCGAAAACTCCCAGGCGCAGTACAACTTTGGCCGGTAGGGTCTATATGAGTTGGAATCAGACACCTGATCAGCAGTTCAAAGCTACCAGCTACTCCAATAGAGAGAAAATGAGGTTTTCTACTACTCCTATAAAGATTTACAGCCTTGGAAAGCCACAGGGGCAGTTCTACCCAGGCACCAGCCACTTTCTTCACCGTATTTGCTGCACACCCATTTTGTCTTCAGCAATCCTGTTGATAAGGTGGGCATAACTGAGTGCCAAGTTATTAGAATGACATGTTCTTGCATTGAGAGAGGTGGCGTGGGAGTGAGGTACAAAGGAAATAGATTATGCAAATGGAGAATTGATGCTTGCTCGACCTCTACCTCAGTGTAGTTCTCCTTTGGCTAGCCAGAGGTCAGATGTGGCCACAAAGTTTGCTCTGCTGATTTCTGCAAATAGTGTGGGAAGTTAAAGTTAGGTTTTTTTGTTTGCTTGCTGTCTTGGGTTATTCTTGTTTGAAATGGTGAAAATGAATGTGATTAATGTAGGTTTTGAGCTCATAGGGCAAAATCACCTTTTGAATTTCTCTGAGACCATGCTGTTTATTGAAAATGGACAGAAATTGAAAATGATTAGAAATTGAAGATGGCTGACAGAAGTTGAAGATGACTGACAGTAGGCCCCACTCTGACTTTAAGCCTTCAGAGGCCTAAGGCCATACTTGGTAACAGTGGAACAGTTTAGAACAGGAGTGAGATAATGATTGTACTTGACTGCTTTAAGAATTAATCTGGAAGTAACTACCTTAAGACTGTGTTCTTTTGACTGCTGTTACTGATATAATGGTTGATAGAAATGATTGTTGGGAACTATAGAATTTGTAACTAAGAATTTGTAAGTTCTGTTTTAGCCACCAATTTGAATCTTTAAATGGATGTAGGACATGCCTACAATGAAGGCAATGAAAAAGTCCCACCAAGTGTCTTAAGTGCTCAGGGTATTCAAAGGTGAAGGGACTTGCCTAGGGGCATGTTAACAGATTAAAATGAAAAAACAAAATCCTTTGTCGTTTTTTTAAATTTTGAACTAGTGCCTTGTGCCAGTACCTGGAAAAAAATTGTAACCATGGACAAACTCTCTTTTCTAGGATTGAATGTTAAAGGGAGCCTGTGAGCACCTTGAAATGCTTGATAGGTGACCACCTGGATCCACTTGTCCAGTGGGCATGGGAAAAATGCAACAGTAAAGAGGCTAGACCTCTTGAGCCAGGCCACTGACACCCATGGACCTGATTCCCAGAGACAAGAGGAGATGATGACAATGGGCTGAATGGTCTGAAATCCAGAACCTAGCCCAAGGGGGTTGAAGTTGTTGAGAATTTGGAAAGATGTCCATGGTCTAAAGACAAGGTGACCAATGGGCACACTGGTGAACTTAATTGAGGTGCCCTGCATTGAGTTGACTAGAACCTGACCAGATGAAAAGTTTTTTCAGCTTTTGACTTGGTGCATATTGCTGCTGACTTCATAGATGTCCTGTCCTGATTTGATTTTGCTTGTGGATTCTAACTCACTAGGTTCCAAATGGAATGATTATTCTTCACATCAAAGAACATGCTTGTCTCCTCAGCGCACTGGGTTGATATAAGTGGACAGCATAGAAATTGCATACCCCAAATCGGGAGGACAATGGCATGAAGTGGCTGTTTTAAATCTGTCAAAGGTGGGGAAATATATCCATGGGAAGGTAACATTATGGTGTAGGTGTTCACTTAACTGTATTAGTTAAGCATACAATGTTGTAGTATTGTTCACGTATAGAATATTATGTTTAACTAGGCTGGCACATATTGAATTGTATACATTTTAGTTTTATCCTGTTAGGAATAGATATGATTTTATTAATGTGCTAAAATTATATATGGCTTTAGAGTTGTGCAAAAGTGTCAAGTTGGCAAAGGGTGATCTGTAGCAGTTACATAATCTCCTGTCAAATTGGACAGAGGGGCGGAGTCTAGCCTGTCAATCAGGTCACAGTGAATGGTGCCTCTGTGTGGGCATAGTCTTCTCCTGAGCATTCTGGGAACTACTGTTTTCCTCCCTGGAGGCAGGACACACCATCTCTCCACTGTATACTCTTGTTGAAATACCATGAGGAGATGGCAGCCAGAGCCCTTGAGATGCACCCATGGCCATTAGACCCACTGGACTTTCCATCCACCAGCTTGCGATCTTCCTGCATTTGGCACCATTGTATGTGCTGTGTGAGTTTGAAGATGAATTCATGGGCTAATATTGGACTTATAGGGCTAATATCAAATTTATGGACTTGATCTGGATTGGGCTGGTATGTTCTATTGCAAAATTGCTTCTTGACATCACGTTCTCTCTCATATGATTATTTCTGGATATGTTTCTCTGGTCAACATAGGACTAACAGACATATAGATAGATATAGAAAAATGGGGGAAAACCCTATAAATAATTCCAGGCCTGTCTGCTGACCCTTATGAATATTGGCCTATCAGAATTGATTAGATGCCAAGCCCTGTCCTCAAGTCAGAAATCTATTATAAGGATTCCTGGGGGAAGTCCTTGCTTTGCTCCCCTTGCTGCTCTTTTGTACCAGGCACAATTCCCACACTGTCTCCAATGCTGCCCCCTATGGAGCTGTGAGGGTACATCGTGCCTCAGAGCGGGGAGAGCACTATGATCCTCTGTGTACCTTGGCTGTTTTAAGCAGGAATGTTGTTCTCAAGGCTTGGTGGGCCAGGTGGGCCAGGATGAAGTTCTCTCTCTCTCTCTCTTTCTCTCTCTCTCTCTCTCTCTCCCCCTCTACCTTGGTTTGCTTCCATGTGGTATGGACATATGCGTCACTCTCCCCTGGCCATATCTTCAGTGCTGGCCTCTTACATGGAATCTTTTGAGGAGAGGGTCAATGTAGCTGGGATTGGGGCCAAACCTACAGACCGCTCTGTTCTTTCACTGCTTCATACTGATATATCACCCTCAGAACTTGGCGCAACAGATTGGTCCCTCTCTCCCTGTTCTGTGGAGACATAATGATACCTTCCCCATGGGTGGGTTAGTGCTCTGTTCCACCATTGCCCTCACCCTTTTCCCCCCTCTTTTCCCCACCTTTTTAGTTAGCTTGTATCCCTGGATTGGATCTGAAACCTTCCATTGCGCTTTTTAAACTTACCTCCATGGATCATATTGTACTTATTCTTTTGTGCTTGGCTTACTTTGCTTAGCATAATTTCCACCAACTCTTCTCATGTGATGACTTGCTTCATGTGTTCATCACTGCTTTTTAGGGATGTGTATTACCCCATTGTATGTATGTACCAGAGGGTTTTTTTTTTATTATCCACTTATCTGTTGATGGGAATTTAGGTTGTTTTCAACTCTCTGTGATTGTGAACTATGCCACAATGGCATTGGCGCTCAGATGTTTGGTCATAGTCTGTGTTTACTTCTTTCTACCGACCCAGTAGGAGGATTCCTGGGTCATATGGTAACTTGATTTCCATTTGTTTTGGGTATTGCAAAGTTGATTTTCATATAGCTGCATATATCTACAGCATCACCAGCAGTGTATGACAGTTCCTATTTCACCACACTCCTTCCAATATTTAATGCTTCCTGATTTTTTGAACTGGGTTATCTTTGAGGGTATTGGGTGGAGTTGTTTAAATTTTCATATCTTGTATGGTTAATTCTCAAGAACATTTTCTCATATATTTATTGGCCATTCAGATTTCTGCCCTTGTGAAACTTCTGTTCAGGACTTTTAACCCCCTCTCCAATGAGCTATAGGATTTTTTTTCTCATTTTAAGAGAAAATTAGCAGATTACTGCAGATTTTAGTAATAACATTGTCTGATGTGTTATTGCTAAAGCTGTTTTTGCAGTCTGTGGGCTCTCTTACTATTCTCTTGGCGAAGTCTTTCAATGTACACAGGTGTTTTATATTTAAGGTATCCCACTTATCAATTTATGCTTACTCTTTGTGTATTTTCCTATGTCTAATGGCTTATATATTAACTTTTTGCATCATTCCTTGTTTTCTATCTCATTTATTATTACCCTGATTCTTATTAATTATTTTCTTTTGCTATTAGTAGAATTGCCTATTGACTCTGCTCTAATAGCTGAAGATTTTGTGCCAGTATACCAATTATAAATCTCTCTTCCTTTTTTCATGTGAGCATGTATTGCTATCAAACATACTATTATAACTGCTTTTGCTGTGTCCCAAAGGTTTTGGTACATTGTATTCTCCTTCTCATTGGTTTCAAATACTTCCTAATTTTTTTTCTGATCTGTACCCACTAATTTAGCAGTAGAGTGTTATTCATCCTCCAATTGTTTGCTATTGCTTTCTTAATCAGATTTTGTGGATTTTCAGCCTGATAGCAGTGTGGTCTGAGAGGTAAGTCTCAGTGACCTCTATGTGTTTGAATTTACACAGGCTTGACTTGTGTCCAGGCATGTAGTCTATCTTCAATAATTTGCCATGTGGGCTTTAAAAGAACAGAATTATCTATTTATTTGCACTTGGTTGCAGACCTCTGAAAATGTCTTTGAGTTCAAGTCGTCTAATTGTAGATTTTCATTCTATAACTTCCTTATTAAACTTTTTCCCCTGTGATCTTTCTCAGAGTGCAGTGTATGAAGGTCATCTTCTATGATTGATGAGCCTGTGCTTTCTTTTTTCATCTTTTCGTGTGCTTGACTGATGAATTGTGTGGGTATCCCTTTGGGTGTCTGTATATTTGTATGCTCACCGGGTTTGGGTCTACTGATCCATTGAGCACTTACATGGTGCCCCTCCTTGTCTCTTCTTATGGCTAGCTCCTTACCTTGAGATAAGTTTTGTCAGACATTATACTGCAACTCCTACACTTTTGGAACCGCCATTTCCTTGGTATATTTTTTTTTTGCAAGGGTTTGATTCTATTTTTGTCTGACAGCTTAAGATGTGTGTCTTGTAGGTAGCAGACTGATGGGCTTCCAAACCAGTCTGCTAGTGTTTCTCTTTTTCCCCCTCTCCTCTGTCTTTTAATGGGTGAGTTCAGTCCTTTATATTCAGGTATTACATCCATATTTGGACTGTCATCTCATCTCATCATCTCTTAGATTTTGTGTGGGGTATTTTCCTACCTCCTTTCTTAGCACTGCATTGTGAGTGTGTGTGTATGTGTGTGTGTTTCATTCTTGCCATCTTTTCACTGTGGGCCAATGTATCTTGGGGGCTGTTTCTGATATGTTTACCTCTGACTGAGGGGCACAGGCCATGGTCCAAAGCTGAGTGCAGGTCTGGGTGCAAAAAGCAAGAGGCACAGTGGTTGGGGGGGCACGGGGAAGGGTGTAGGGGGTGGCGCTCGGGAGTCCTTCCATGATTATAGGCACTTTGGGTGGGCAGTAAGGAGGCCCCAGCAGCTTTTACCTCTGCACATGGATTGTGCTAGAGTGTCGGATGCAGCAGGGGAAGTCACATGCTTGCATTGGGGGTGCTCTGGCTGCAGCGGAAAGAGGCCATAATCAGAAGGCAGGAGAGTGCCTAGTGTGGTGGAGGGAAGGCTTCAGGATTGGCAGTGAAAGACATGAATGGATGGAGGTAGTTTGGGAGTCAAACTGCTCTTGCAAAAGCCATCTCTGAGCAGCTCCCACACTTGAGGCATGATGGTCAGGGTACAGGTGGGTGTCTAGGTTGTGGTGGCTAAGGTGGGATCCAGAGCAGGTACAGAAGAGGGGATGAAGTTTGGTTCTCGGTTTGGGGAAGAGCTGCAAGCTGTCCTGGCATGAACTGACAGACTCAGATCCTGCACTGTGCCTCCTGATATCCCTACTCAGTGATATCCACAGAGCTCCCAGTGCAGACTGCCTACCTGGTTGCCAGCTAGCTGGAAGTCTGCATTTTTCACATAAGCAGGCTACCACACCTTTTTCTCATAGAGTAGTTAGGAGATTCAAACTGCCTGGACCACCAGGGTTTCTGTCATCTTCATGCTCATGGCATTTTCAAGTTCATTGTTTGCCGATACAGCTCAAGTTCTTCTGATGACCTGTCCAAATTAAGTGAATGGAATAATATTTTTTAAATATAGATTTTATTGGGGGCTCTTACAGCTCTTATACCATTCAATACATTGTTTGTATTAAGCATACTTGTGTATATGTTATCATGTTCATCTACAAACATTTTCTACTTGAACCCCCCCAAGCATGTGCTCCTCTTTCCTTCTTTCCTCTAGTCATTTTTTTTAATTTCAATTCCTCATATCTCTCCTTCCTCCTACTCCTCCCCTATGAACTCCTAATAATTTACAAATTGTTATTACCTCTTCATATCGTACACTGTCAAATGTGTCACTTCACACACACACACACACACACACATCCTGTTGTCTGCACCCCAGAGAGGAGATCACATGTAGATCCCAGAAATTAGTTCCCCCTTTCTACTCCACCATTCCTCCACCCTCCCAGTGTCATCACTCCCCACTAGTCTCAAGTCTAAATTCCCATGTTTCTGACTCCACGGGTCTAACCAAATCTGTCTGGCAGAATTGGGATAATGATAGTCGGTGGGAGGAAGCATTTGAGAACCAGAGGAAAGTTGCACATTTCATTGCTACTACACTGCACCCTGACTGGCTCATTTCCTCTCTGCAACCCCTCTGTAAGAGGATGTTGCTTCACTTATTGATGGGCTTTGGGTCCCCAATCTAAACTCCCCCTCATTTAAAATGATATAATTTTTAGGTCTTTGATGCTTGATACTGGATCCCTTTGACACCTCATGGTCACACAGGCTGTTGTGCTTCTTCCATGTGGGCTTGCTTCTTAGTTAGATGGCCATTTATTTACCTTTAAGACCCCATATGACCTTTTAACAGCTTTCTTCACCACTTTTGCTTATGCACATATTTATTGTCAGTCATCATATCAGGAAAGTGAGCTTATAATGTTATGATTATTAGTTCTTGAAACCTGATCATTTGATCCATTTGGCATCTCTTGATTCCATAGGCTGGTGTGCTTCCTCCATGTGGGCTTTGTTGCTTCTGAGCTGGATGGCGACTTGTTTACTTTCAAGCCTGTAAGACCCCAGATGTTACATGTTTTGATAGCCAGGCAACATGAGTTTTCTTCACCACATTTGCTTATGTGCACATTTGTTTTCTGTGATCGTGTCAGGGAATGCCAATTTAATAGAAAAAAATGTTCTTGCACTGAGGAAATACCTGATGGAGGTCCAATGCCCATCTGCTGTCCTAATTCTAAGCCTATAAGTATATGTATATTGATCTATTTCCCCATTGTTATATGAATATATGCAACTATGTATATGCTTGTATTTATCCGCTATAATTTCCCCTTACTCCCCAGTTCTTTTCTCTATTTCCCTATACCTCCTCCCATTCCACCAACCCACTCAACCTCCATTTGGGCTTCAATATTTTCTCTCTATTACATTAGTCTTAGTCAATCACTATTGAATCTCCCACACCCACTCCACCACTGATCCTGAACCACATGCTACTCACCCCATCCCTGGATCAGCCAACACTCCCGCCCCCCCCACTACATCCACTGGGGTATCATTAGTCCCATTGTCCCCACCCCCAGACCACTCATCCAGCGCACCTCATTCAGATAGACCTGTAAAGAAAATAACATGCTCAAAAAAAGAGCATACCATAATGAAGCAACCAAAGAAAAGAAAACAATGAAAATACTAACCAAAAAAAAAAAAAACAGTATCCAACATGTACACGTACATGCAAAAATCAAAGATAATAACAATATAAGAATCTTAAACTATATGTATATATAAGATCTGTTTAAGATCTGTTTATTGACCTCCAGGAATGTCTCCTGGTTGAGTGGGATGGGGTGCCACACTCTGGTCACAAAGCATATCTTTGGTGCTCCATCTGGAGCTCGATGTTCTGTCGTACACCCTTAGTTTTTTGGTGTGGTTTTGTTTCTCCATTGTTGGGTCAGTGAAGGTAGCTGAATTTCATATTGGGGCCGGTCATATGGTTCTCTCTTTGTATCAGCAGTTGTGAGTGGGAATATCGTCCTGAAGGCTCAGTGGGCCAGGATGTATTTCATTCTATTTTCCTCCCCCTTCATTTATTTTCATGTATTCTGGTCAGGTATGTCTTTCTCTCCAAGCTGCAGCTTGGGTTTTGACCTCCAAGGCCAGCTCCCCTGGGGGAGAGGTGGGTGCTCCTGTAGTTGGAATTGGGCTTGTGTCCTCAGACTTCTCAACTGGTTCTCCACTCCATTGCTTCATGCTGCATTCACATCTGGTTCACCATATTTAAGTTTGGTTCCTCTTTTCCTGTGGAGATATAAAAAATACACTCCCCTTGGGTGGGTTAGTACCCCATTGCATCTCTACTTAACACCATCTGACCTCTCGCATCCTGGTGTCCCACCCTAGTTGGCTACTATATGTAGCCCTGGATTTGGTTCATCATGGCTGACAGTGAGAATTACCAATGTGTGACACAACATCCTGAAGTGAGCACATACTGTTGGGGGAACAAGGCATCTACGGCTTGCTTGATGCTGGGTTTCTACCAACCTTCAATATATAAGACAGGCAGTTTCTTTAAAGTACAATTAGTTGAGGTACAATGAAATAAAGTGTGCCTGTATTTGATAGTCTTTAGGAAAGAGATATATAATAAAAAAATGAAAGAACACTTTTTTTGCTGTCAGGGTTTTGCATGTGTTTCTTTGAATAGTGATTAACTAATTCTTGTAGCTAAAAGAATCATGGAACTCAGTCATAGAGCTGAGATTGCGGTTCACTAGATAATAGATATGATATAAGTAGTATATACTATAAGATATTCTATAATTTTTAATATAATAAAATAAGAAAAAATGAACAATTAGCAATTTTGAGATTAATGTTGTTTGTTTTGGGATGTGTTTAAATTGTTTACAAGCAGGATATGCTTTATTGAATTAGTCACAAAATCAGGTTCGACCAAAGAAAGAAAAAACCCCAACTCGTTGCCATTGAGTTCTTTCTGACTCATTGTGATCCTCGGGGACAGTGTTTAATCAATCACCCAGTTGAGTTTCCATGGTTGAAAGCCTTACCTTTCCCCACAGATCAACTGGGATTTTGAATTGCTGACCAGTGGGTTAGCAACCCAACACTTCATCACTGTGCCATGAAAGTCCAAACCGAACCTTCAGCCATTGCGTCAATGCCAACTCATGGGCACTTTCAGGATGGGGATGAACTGCCCCGGGAGGGGTGAGACGTAACTCTTCACCGAAAGGCCCGTCTGAAGCTACCACGGCTTCTGAAGACCAGCCTCGGCTGGGATTATTTGATCCTCACTGATAAATTGTGATCTATTAAAAGGCATGCGGGGGACATAAAGAGATAAACTGTTGATGCATTAAAAAGAATAATGCAAAATAACATAGGAATGCGTAACAAAAATAAACATGATTTAGGGTAGGATAAACCGTTCGAAGATCATCAATTGAATAAACTTATTTGTAGATGGAACTAGTAATTCAGTTTGGTGACTTCTGTTATTAAATAAAGTAGAATTGTGACATACAATCTGCATGATATTCATCAAATTTTTGCATTCTGAATAAGAAGGTTCTAATGCTTCCTGTGCTTGCTTAGTTATACCACCCTTGGTCAATAGGACTCTTTGGAGTATCTTAGTAATATGCAGGAGTGAGAAATTTACAGAAAATCAAGAAAGTAAACTAGAAATGAAAAAAGGGTTGAGTCCGAGTTGAAACAAACAGCAAAAACAATTCAATTTACAAAGCTTGGCCAAATTGAAATGGCTCTAGACAAGAATCTGTAGGGTATAAAGGAGGAAGAAAAATTGTTTAGACTGTAGTAATGGGATGCAATTAAGGAAAAGAATATGTAGGCTGAATATCAGAAACAATTTCCTAACAGGCTATTAGACTGTGCATTAGTTTCCCAGGGGAAGAAATGGAAGCCTCATGGCTTGAGTCATTTAGAGCTAGACTGATCCCAGAGGGCGTGGCAACCCGGAGGGAATGAGACGTGTAGACTCATGAAAGTCAGTCTGAGAGAATTTGATAGCACAGGGAGAGGCTGCTGTAGGTGCTGGCAGAGCTGTCAAACGACCACTGTGGACTTATTTTACTGCTTTAAAGTAAACTCAGAGGGAGAAAGATCAAGCTTTCTACTCAGGTAATGAGTTACAGTCTTGGAAATCCACAGAGACAGTTCTACTGTGTCTTACAGGGTTGCTGTGAGTCAGAATTGATTGATGGGAGTGAAGTTTAGAAGCAGAAACCCAAGACAGTCTCTGGACTGTGTGTTAGAATGGAACAGGTGCCCCCAAATTACAGTAGGTAGTCCAGCCACATAGGTAAGTACAGTAGTCGATTCTCACTACTTATGATCACTGAGTACAACAAACTTCCCACAACACTGAAGTAGAAAATATTGCATCATTTTTAGGCTGCAAAAAAGAGTTTAATTTTGCACCATGATCATTGTCATCACATTTGTAGCAAGGATAGAGAAGATGAGTCATTAAACATATATAGGCTGTATTACAGAGAAGGAAACACAAAGACATGCCTCCATTAGAAACTAATTACCACTAGAACATCACAGAAAACTTCAAGGGGATCCTTCAGGAGAAGACAGACGGGAACAAGGAAAAGCACACAATTAACTTACCAGAAGAGGAGAGAGAGGAAGGAGTGGATAAGAATGTTCAATCCCCAAAGAGATGTTAAGTAAATGGAATTGACTTCAGCTTGAAATTGTTTTCCACTCTGCACATAATCATGTCTTCAAATACTTTCAGTAAATAGGTGGTGTAGCAAGTACGAAACCAGCATATAATGAAGGTCAGCTGCATTCTTTTTATTTCTTTTATCTTTGCTTCACTGTGTTTCTTTCAAAACGCTCTTAAAGAGGGGTGTTGTTCTATGCCATTGAGTCGATTCCTACTCACAGTTAACCATATAGTATAGAACTCACTCATGGAGTTTCCATGGTTGGACTTTTTACTGCAGCAGATCAATTCTTATGCTGACGAATCTGCTGGTGTGTTTGAACCTTTGATTTTTTTTTACAGTTGCCAAGCACTACCCATGTTTTCTCAGTAAGTAGTGAACACCTCCAGACTGAACTTCACACATGGCAATGTTTTAGGACCAGCTCATACTGCTGATATAACCATATTGATGGCATTACTCTTACAATTTCTATGACATGGAAATTTGCTTTTTAATCTCTGCTAGTCTTTTATATTTCTTCCACCTTCCTTTCACCATCAGCATTGGATATTCTATTTCTGAAAAACACTTTCCTCTTTCAGCCCACCTCCAGAATTCTCCATGTCCTTCATGACCCAGCCAGTATTGATATAAAATAGAATCGAATCTATTATCTAAGATGTCACCAGAGTAAACGAATGAAATGTTGCTGTTAGAGTCTGTCCATTCATAATGACCCTACATACAACAAATTAAACACTGCTGATCCCTGTATTGTTCCTGTGTGGTAGTCTAGTGATGCAGCCTTGTGCCAACAACCTCTCTTGTTGAATGACCCCCTCTTTGTTGGCTTGCTACTTTACCAAGCATGATGTGCTTTTCCAGGGACTGGACTCTCCTGACAATATGTCCACAGCATGGGAGAAAAGTGTCCTTTTGGATGATGTCATTCCTTTTGAATCTGTCATTCCAGGCCGAGTAAAATGCATGATTTTCTGCTTCAAAAGGGTCCATACCAGTCCCCTTTAGCTCACTAGTACCTAATGATCTTTATTGGTTCAATTTCTTTCTTTCTGAATTCCAGTTTTACTAATTTCATACTTGGAATACTCGAAGTTCTCATAAATACTAGATGTTTGCAGCTCTTTTTTCTCCTTTTGAGTTGTGTCCCAACAAGAAGTGGAGACTTCAAAGGCTTTATTTTGTTCTATCTGTGTCATTATGGTTCCCTATATTTTGAAAAGAGAGATCTGCCTCAGTAATATTTTGGGTGACTTCTAGTCTGAGAGACCCATCGTCTGGCATCTGCATCACACAATGTTCTGCTCTCACCCATGAGTTTTTAATAGATCCTGACAGTGTTTCATTACTATTCATAAGGTTTTCAGTGGCTAAGCTCTTAGAAGAGGATAACTTAGGCCTTCTTCGTAGTCTGGAATCTACTGTGGAAAGAACTTACTTTGAGAATCCTGTTGGTATTTGAAATACCAAAGAAAAATCTTCCAGTAGCATGAAAGCTACCAAAGTATGACAGACTGACAGAAAAGTGAAGAAATGAAATTACCTAATATGCTTAAAAGTATGTCAGGTTTAGCATACATGGTATAGTGAATTACTTACTATAACTCTTCTAACCAAAGTATTTTTTTAAATTGCCAATGACTGGACAGATTGGTCTTACTTTCCCCTGTTCAGCTTGGTGATAGAGCAAGTTTCAGAAGGGTTATTTGATTTAGTTGCACATGGCTCTTAACAGGGCTCTCTGTGAGTGTTAAAACTTGCAGCTTCAATGTAGGCTTAGTCAATTTTGCTCTCCTGCTCAGTATAAACATGAGCCGTCTTAGAAGCAAGAGGAACAATCTCACTACCATCAAAGAAAAAGAGTTGGGAGGAAAAAAAAAAGAGTTGAGGATAGACATTAAGAATCCTGCCTGCTGACTCTTTTAGACCCCAGAGACAGAAGTCATAAAGCCAGAGGAGTACAAAAGTAGTAGCAGCAGCAGAACCAAGAGCCAGAGCACAAGGCAGAACAGTGGCCTCCTGATTCACAGACCAAGGAGCAGGAGGCTTGCTTTCAGTGTAGAATGCCTCTAGAAATTCAATTGTTGGAGATAGATTTGCTGACTCAGAAAGTTTGGGCTGCGCACTCTTGGGCAGAAGTTTACTGGGGCAGTGGCATGGCTCTCAGGTATTTATTAACAGCACCCAAAGTGATTTTTAACACTGCCTGAGCAGTGGAGAGACCAATGAGTCCTGTGATTGAAAAGCCACATTAAAGAAGGCGTAGGGTTGGAAGAGGCTGTTCTGGCTGAAGAACTATGTCCTTAGTGTTTCTGATCCTGAAGTGGAACATGATCCCTCACCTAATCAACCCTAAAATTTGAGTATTCCTTGAGTTTTGTGTGACTTGTTGCAATGTTATTTTATCCATAAGGAAAGTAGAATGCCTTGAAAATGACAGTTTATTTTAGAACTGGTAAGGAGGTTTGGAACGTGAAAGCAGGTACAACTGGGTCTCATCGGAACCAGTCTAGGGTTGGTGCTCTTTGAATTGCCTTGCACTCATGAAATCACTGGAAATCAGAACCAGTTCCTGCAGCATTCCCTGCAGACTCTAATACTCTGCGTCCCTTAAAAGCATGGACTTATTCATACCTACCCGCTCTATGTTAAAAATATAATTTTCTATCATCATGCTCATTTGTCTGTGACATTTATTTTCAAAGTGTCTTTGGGACAATCTATAGTCTTCAGGACCATATCCAAAGCTTTGTTGGCTGCCTCTTCTGAAAATGTTGATGCTAACATTTTCTTAAGTGGGATTTATATTAGATAGATAGGTATGTAGACAGATAGAACGATAGATAGAGATCGATGATGGATGTATAAGTGTATAAGTGTAAAAAGGGCTACAAATCATAGAAATCTTTATTAAAATTATTATGTGACACTATTGTTTCTTGACATGCTCTTCATACAAGTCTATACATTCCCAGCGGTAGGATATTTCCATTACTCTACCTCCTCTATAAGAACTCTATGCTATTCAATATACAGTTGTCAAAATGGCAGTTTTGACATCCTCAGAGAATGCAATTCTTTTCTTTTCAGGTCTCATGAACCCGTGAAGCAGTTCCACACTGCCGTATAGGGTGGTTTTGAGTTGGTATTGACCGGAAGGCAGTGTTTTTGGATTTTTTTTTATAAAACCTATTGCCAACAAGTTGATTGGGAACAACCTGAGAACACTGGTACAGGGACTACATAGGCTAACAGAAATAGGGAAAAACACAAACACAGAGGAGGCTCAAATGGACAAATGGGATATACTGAAGATAAAACACCTGTGCACATTGAAAGAATACACCAAGAGAGTAATAAGAGAGCAGACAGACTGGGAAAACATCTTTGGCAATGACAAATCAGATAAAGGCCTTATTACTAAAATCTGTAATACCCCAATAGCTTCCAAAAAGAGCAAAACTAACTGCTCACTGAGCAGGTGGGCAAAGGAATTAAACAGAAGTTTCACAGAGGCAGAAATCAGAGAGGCCAATATATATATGAGAAAATGTTCCCGCTCTTTAGCCATACGAGAAATGCAAATCAAAACAACAATGAGATACGACCTTATACCCTCAAGGATAGCCCAATTCAAAAAGTCAGAAAGTAACAAATGCTGGAGAGGCTGTGGGGAGATAAGGTCACTTATCCACTGTTGGTGGACCTGCAGGTATATACAGCCACTATGGAGATCAATTTTGGGATATCTAAAACAGATGGAAATTGAACTACCATACAACCCAGCAATTCCCCTGCTGGGCATATACCTAGAAGAGACAAGCAACAATCCACGACCAGAGATCTGTGCTCCAATGTTCATCGCAGCACATTTCACAATTGCAAGGAGTTGGAAGCAGTCCATATTCTGACCAACTAATGAATGGATTAAAAAGCTGTGGTACATATATGCAATGGAGTACTATGCATCACTGAAAAGCAGTGATGAATGCATGAAGCACGTCACCGCATGGGAAAACTGGAGGAAATTATGCTAAGTGAAGTTAGCCCAGCGCAAAAGGACATGTACAATATGAATCCGCTGAGGTAAGCAGGAATAGGGCATCGGGAAAAAGCTACTATATAGTGAAAATCCTGGGAGAAGGCCCAGGTAATATGGCAGGGGCCAGATGATATCTGGGGGTACATGTGGTAGCCAAATGTGGGGAGGGGCGAGGGGGGCAGATGGCAATGTGTAGAAAGGGAAGGGGGCACTAAATCATCAAAGGGGAGTGTATTGTTTATATCTCCACTGGGAAAGAGGGACTAAATTCAAACCCGGAGACCCAGGATGTGAATGCAGCACGACACCATGAAGTGGAGAACCAGCGGAGGGACCTGAGAACACAACTCCAACCCCAAATTTAGGGGCAGCCACCTCTCTACCAGAGGAATTTGCCTTGGAGGCCAGCACTGAAGCTAAAGCTTAGGGAGTGAGATATGCCTGTCTAGAGCACATGAGAACAAATGAAAGCGGAGTAAGAGAGAATGGCGTGCATCCTGGCCCACCATCCTTCAGGATGATATTCCTACTCAGAACAGCTAAGGCACAAAGAGGACTATACGTCTGGCCTCACTGTGAAATACGGCTACCCTCGCTGACCCAAGGCCTATCGGGGCCAGGATGAAGAAGCGGGGTCAAGATTATACCTTGTTGGACACAACCACACCAATGCAAAGCACTAAGAGTGTGCAACAGAGCGTAGAGTCACAGATGGAGTGCCAAGGATATACTTTGGGGCCAGGGTACTGACACCCCATCCAACTTAACCAGGGGTCACTCTAGGAGGTCAACTACAGACCTTGAACTTTATACAGGTTTTTATACTGTTATTATTTTTATTATTCTGTTACATATTGTATAGTACATTGAGGGGGTTTCTTGCTGTTGTTATCATTGTTTTATTTGCTTCAGTTGCTCCATTTTAGGAGATCTTTTTTGAACATATTTTTACCTCTACAGTTCTATCTAGACAAGATAGACTGGATAAAGAGGTTGGAGGTGAAAATGACAGGACTGATGGTTCCAGGGTAGAGGACATTGAAGAGGCGGAGGAGGGGGAAAGGTGGTGATGTCAACCAACACAGGAAAAAGGGAATAACAATTGATAAAAATTCAGGGAAAACGTGGGTGAGAGAAGGCCGATAGGGATTGATTAAGACTAATGTAACAGAGAGAAAAAATACTGAAACCCAAATGGAGACTGAGCATGATAGTGGGACAAGAAGAAAACAAATGGAGATATAGGAAGGAACTGGGGGATAAGGGGCATTTATAGAGGTTCAAATACAGGTAAGTACATAGGGGCATATATTTATAAGTGAGGATGGGGAAAAACATTAACATGCATACTTATAGGGTTATTAGTAGGACAACAGATGGGCATTGGACCTCCACTCAAGTACCCCCTCGGTTGAAGAACACTTTGTTCTATTAAATTGGCATTCCAAGATGTTCACCTTTCTGACATGTTCATTGAAGACAAATGTGTGCATAAGCAAAGGTGGTGAAGAAAGCTGATGGTGCCCGGCTATCAAAAGATTGAGGGTCTGGGGTCTTAAAGCTTTAAAGTAAACAAGCAGCCATCTAGCTCAGAAGCAACAAAGCCCACATGGAAGAAGCACACTAGCTTGTGGAATCATGAGGTGTCAAAGGGATTATATATCAGGCTTCAAGAACTAAAAAGCATAACATTGCATGCTCACTTTCCTCATATGATATCTGAGGACAAATGTGTGCATAAGCAAATGTGGTGAAGAAAGCTGATGGTGCCCAGCTACCAAAAGATACAGCATCTGGGGTCTTAAAGGCTTGAGTAAACAAGCAGTCATTCAGCTCAGAAGCAATAAAGCCCACATGGAAGAAGCACATCAGCCTGTGTGATCATGAAGTGGTGAAGTGATCCGGTGTCAGGCATCAATGAGCTAAAATTCTATTATTATTAATGAGGAGGAGTACAGATTCAGGACCCAAAGCCCATCAATAGGTGTGGTGACATCCTCTTGCAGAGGGGTTACAAGGAGGAGATGAGCCAGTTAAGGTACAGGGTAGTAGCAATGAAATATGCGACCTTCCTCTAGTTCTCATGCTGCCTCCCACCCATGATCCTGACCCCAATTCTACCACTTAAATACAGCTAGACCAGGATATGTACAGTGAAATTGGAAACATGGGAAATTAAGGATATATGATCCATCAAGACTAGTAATAGGAATGGTAACACCAGGAGGATGGAGGGATGGAGGAATAGAAGGGGAGAACCAACTTCAGGGATCTACACATAGCCTCCTCTCTGGGACACGGACAACAGGGAAGTGAGTATTGGGACACATTGTACAGTGTAGAGCATGAAAAAATAACAATTTGTAAATTACTAAGGTTTCATGGGGAATGGGGAGAGGAAGGGTAATATAGGGAGCTGATATTGGGGGCCTGGAGGGAGGGAGGATGTTTGGAGAGTGATGATGGCAATGGGTGTGTAAATGTGGCCTGCATACAATTGATGTAGGTATGGATTGTAATGGGAGTTGTATGGGACCCCAATAAAATGATTCATAAAAAAAAAAACTATTGCCGTTAAGTTGATGCCAACTCATAATGATCCTACATAGCTACTATGCCCTATGTTTAGACTGAGGCAATAGAAAGAACAATGAGTAATAGTTTGGGGTTCTTCTAAACTTATTTTACTTTTTTTTTGTTTGTTTGTTTTTTGGTGGGGCATCACTGCCTCTGGTGGTCGTGGGAGCTACCCAGCACTACTCCTGAGAGCCACCGGTGGATTTGAACCGCCAAGTCCATGGGCTGCAGTCCTGCACTCAACCATTTACACCACCGGGGCTCAGCCCTACATGTGTTTTTTGGTGTGACCAAGTCAGTTATGACTCCTAGTGACCTTATGTACAACTAAATGAAACACTGCCCAGTCCAGGGTCGTTCTTACAATCATTTCTATGTTTGAGCCCATTATTGTGGCCATTACATCAATTCCTATCATAAAATGTCTTCCTCTTTTTCTCCGATCTGCTACCAATCATGATGTCTTATCCAGTGAATGGTGCTTCTTAATATTATGTCCAAAGTACATGAGTCAAAGTGTACTCCTTACTTGTAAGAAGCATTCTGACTATACTCCCTCAACAGCAGATCTATCTATTCTTCTGATAGTCCACAGTATATTCAATAACTTAACTAATACAGTGATACTTCTCAAAGCTTTCTTATTCACTGCCTAGCTTTCATATGCATACAAAATAATGATAATAATAATTTATAAATTAGCAAGAGACTCATAAGCTGCAGTAGCCTATGAATCAGCAGGCTGTCATATTACCTTCTCATCTTGGATTCATGTACCAGTATAGACAGCAGCCTGCCATGTGACTTTGTGTAGGTACATAATCCAGAAAATTCTACAGTCTGACATTTCACCCATGAAATTGTTTACCAGCCTCAACAATCATGGAAGCCACTTTTAAAAGATAAACCCTCAATATCTATATATCTATGCTTACATCTAGCCCAATGAAAAAGTGGAGGATGCTCAAAAGATGGATAGACCCAGTAGCAGTAATAATGGCTCAAACATAGCAAGAATTTTGAAGATGACACAGGGCAAATTAGGGTTCCATTCAATTTTACCTGAGTTCCTATGAGTCAGAATGGACTCGTAAGCACCTGATGTGCACAACAATGTGCATATAAAATAAAAGCTTCTTGGGCTTTGCTTCTCTAGAGAATTCTTTCTAAGACAGTTGACCAAGAAACTGTCTTCCAATATTTTTTTGGCATCGATAGGTGAACATTTTCCAGTGTTGTTTCCATTTATTGAAACATTTCAATAGATAGTCTGTGAATTCAGGAGCCTTTTTGCCAATGATTTCAATGGACCTTGGACTTCTTTTGTAAATAAATTTGATTTTTATTCATATGCTACCTCTTGATATGGTGGAAATATTGACTAGTTCATTTTACTACAGAAACCCTACCATGCATTCAGTCTTTTTTTATGCTTCCTACATCATCCTATATTAACCATAATAAACTATGGTTAGTCTTGAGAAGAACAGGAATTCCAGAATACTACACTGTGCCCATGAACAACCTGTACAAGTAGCAAGAGACAGCTATGTGACTAGAACAAGGAAATGCTGCATGATTTAAAATCAGGAAAGATGTGTTTCAGAGTTGGAGCCTCTCATCATACTTATTAAGTCCGAATAATTAGCAAATAATCAGAAAAGCTGGTTTACCTGAAGAATAATGCAATATCAGGATTGTATGAAGGGTTGTTAACAACCTTCTGCATACAGATGATACAACTTGCTTGTTGAACATGTGTAGAACTTGAAGTGCTTGTTGATGAAGATCAAGGATTGCAGCCTTCAGTACGGATTGCAACTCATTGTAAAGAAAATCAAAGTCCTCAATAGGTGTGGCGGTCATGTGCTTATGTTAATTTCATGATTGAGATGTAGGAGTGGTGCCTAGCCTGTTAATCTGGAGATAGTCATTGAGTAGCCAATGAGGTCTCTGTGTGGGCATGGATTTCTCCTGAGCCTTCTGGGAAATCTCGCGATATTTCCCTCGTGGAGATGAGAAGCTATCTCCCTAGTTGTTGGGAGTTAAGTCTCAGAGACAAGGAATTAGGGTCAAGACAAGATGGCAGTTTCCAAGCTGCTGCAGGAGCCGGAGGAGAAGCCATATGGCCTTGCCCTGATGGAACAAGACCTCGGAAGCTGGAGAATCCCTGGGGAGACCCCTGCCAATGATGAGTTGCTTCTACCACTACTGAATGCTGTTGATAGACCCTGAGCCCTGGAAATGAGGAGCCATGTGGGAACCCCTGCCAGAGCCGGAACTCTGCACACACTGGCCTGTGACTTCATGAGTCGGAAGGAGACTTTATAGACTGATATTGGGCATATGGGTTAACATCAGACTTATGACTTTGAACTGGACTGGGTTGGGGTACTTTTTCAATGTCCCATTCCTCTTGTATATAAACCTTTTCCTTATATCCATATGCATGTCTATGAAATTTGTTCCTCTAGTCTACCCGGACTAACACAATAGGTAATACCGTGATAAAAATAGCAAATATTGAAGTTGTGAATGATTTTTTCTTGTTTGGATCCACAGTTTTGGGTCATGAAAACAACAGTCAAGAGATCAAATGTCATATCACATTGGGATGATCTGAAGTCTCTTCAAAATGTTGAAAAGCAAGGATGTTATCTTGTGGATTAAGGTGCACCTAACCCAAGTCATGGTATTTTCAATGGCGGCCTATGCATGTGAAAGTTGGACATTGAATAAAGAATTGAAGAAGTATGGGGGGGGGGTGGTCTGGGAATTATGGAGCTAGCAAAGAAAGTATAATATCAAAAGTACCATAGACTGTCAAAAAATAAAAAGAGCAAGTATTTGAAGAAATACAGCAATAATTCTTCTTAGAAGCAAAGATAGTGAAACATTTTCTCATGTACATTAGGCCTGTTATTTGGAGAGACCCTTACCTAGGAAAAGCATCATGCTTGGTAGAGTAGAGGGTCAATGAAAAAGAGGAAGATCCTCATCCGAATGGTTTAACACAGTGGTTGCAATAATGAACTTGAACAAGAATAATTATAAGAATGTTGCTGAACCGCACAGAACCAACTTAAGAGCACCTAAGAACAACATTAAATATTCTTTCCAAAGAATCTTTCAATTATGCAACTTGAGGCTTTACTTTTTCTTCCATTCATTCAACTTCTGAAATAGAGAGAATGATGTTTACTTTTGATTTTAAAATTCCAGATATTTGCACACTAAATTATCATAATTAGCCTTATCTTTTTGAGCTACTCTTTGGGATATTTTATTATTTCATCACTTCTTACATTTGTTTTGCCTACTCTATATTAAGAACCAGTTTCAGAGTGTCTTCTGGCATCCATATTGTTCATTTCTGTCTGGATGTTTTCTTAATGACCTTTTGCTTTATTCACCTATGAGATTCTGGATGTCAACCCACAATTTGGCTGGTCTTTGGCTATCAGTGTTCAATTAATCAAATCCATTTTTAAGATTTTCTCTCAATTTATCTGGGAGTCAAGTTTCTACTTTGCCTCTCTTGGAGTTAAAGTTTTATTCTGTTTTGGTCTGTACTTGCAGGAGCATTTGCAAGTCATCTACTAGCCGTATTTGACTGATGATCTTGAGCTTCTTCAACATCTCTTTCCACAGATGTAATCATTTGAATTCCTAAGTATTCCAATCGTCACGGTCTATGTTCATAGTAGTTATTGGCATGATTTTTTTAAAAAGGTATTTTCAATAAAGAAGTCGTTGAACATCCAATGATCTTCAACATTGTTTCTATTGCCTGGGCTATATTTTCTAGTTATAAGTTCTTCTTCTTTGTTTCTATCCTTCACATTCCAAACACCAGTAATTATCAGTCCATTTTGATTACCCATTGGCTCAATTTCTTTAGTTCTTCAGAAGTTGGTGAGAATTTTCAGTTTTTTAAATCTTTGGCATTAATGGTTTGAAGTATCTCTATAAAATTCTGATGATGATCCAATAGCTCCAGCAACCCAAAATATGTTCTAGAATAATGTTCAGATTGCAGACAATTTCAGGATAGATACATAGTAATAATTGTGATCTGCATCATGCATCTCAGCAGATGTGTGTGTATAAAATTTTAGTTTTGAGTATATGGAATGGATCAATATTTCCCATTGAGAAGATGGTTGAAAACATTCTTGAATAAATAAGGATACCTTTGGCGGGGGTCATCATGAAGGATCCTCAGTCAAAATGAAGTTCAAAACATTTGTGACTTTGTATCAAAGCAAAAACCAGAAAAGGCATTTCAGGGCATCTTCCTATATCCTCAGGAAGATTATGCCTTCCATGCTTTCCAAGGAACTGGGACAGAAATATGGTGTTCAGTCCATGCCCATCCATTAGTATGATGACATTCCGGTGGTGTGAGCACACTGCAAGCAAGTTGGGACAGTCATCCAGGTTTCCAGGGAGAAACATGTCATCTCAACCGAATGGGCACAATGAAATAAAGCTAATAGCACAACAGCCCTTACAGGCATTCACCCCAGCAAAGTGGGTATCACTGGGCTAAAACTGAGCACAGATCACAAAAAAGATCCTTGAAGAGAAAGCCAAATCTTGCCAAGTAGGAAAAGAGAAGGAAAAATATAAGGAGAATCACTTAAGAAGATGCAAGAGTAAAATACTCTTCTATGAAAATTCCATTAAAATTGGAAAATTTTGAAGAAAGACAGAAATCAAGATAGATTACTTATAGTTATATGTGGGTCCATTAATGCTCTGTAAAGCTTTTTGAAGTGAAAAAGCTAAACTTTTAAGTCAACGGAATTGTATCTCTGCCTTGGTGCACTTAAAAAAAATAATGGTGAGAAAAGAATACTTATTTAAATATACCAAGACAGTGCTTTTAAGAGACTTAAGTACTCTCCTTCAAGCCATTCTAAATTTCAAAGCAAATTGTTAATTGAATATTTAATTAAGCTTCATTGCTGGCATATTAGTTTAATATGATCCACATTTACTAGTACAGTAGAGTTGAGCTCTTGTTACCATATGTGCACTGTATGGCATATTCTGTTCCCATATATAATCAACATATGGCTCATTTATACCCATTTTGTCACACTTGAAATATAATATCCCTATTTCGAATGATTACAGGGTTTTATCATTTTATCACTGCTTTCCTTGAATTCAGGAAGAATTTATTGAGAAAACTATAATATATTTTGCTAAAGTCACAGTGAGAGGTGTGAAGATAAATAGATGTGGTTCCTACAATTAATGAATTTACTATCTAATGGGGTGGGTTGGTATTATTCCTACCTTTACCTACTTTGTACTGTGTTAGTCAACTGAGATTAGGGAAT
The DNA here is from genome assembly GCA_004026705.1 of Nesogale talazaci. Lineage (NCBI taxonomy): Eukaryota > Metazoa > Chordata > Mammalia > Afrosoricida > Tenrecidae > Nesogale > Nesogale talazaci. The sequence goes on from PVJH01007310.1 coordinate 48,874, forward strand.
AAAAGAAGAGTCTCTGCCCTCAATATCTGGGACCTTTGTTGGTTAGCAAAATTGTCAGGAATAAAAACAGAAAAGTACTTAAGGCAATAAAGATAAGACACATTTGCAAAAATGCAGGTGGTTTCAACCTATGTGAAAAATGTAAACAAGTCTAGAAATTAAGCTACTGAAATCAACATAGGTCTGAGAATCATAGACTTCATGTGTTATGAATTTTGGGAAAGTATTGTAGATAGACACTGTTGGGTTTTAACACCAATGAAGAATGGTATAGGGATCTTTGAGCTTTAGAATAATTGTTTTAACAATAGAAGGAACAAAGGAATGGAGATTTGAGGGAGCTCTGGTCATGTTCATTTAGCTAATGATTAGAAGAGAGGAGGTTAGGGTGGGATAAAAGTGTGACAATTATGTTTTCCTACTACCTAATCAATCCTTTTATCGTCTTATAAAAAATAAAAAAATGAAACTGCTGATTAGAGCCTACTCTCAGGCATGGCAAAAACATGTCTCTCAGAGTAGAGCCATAGTGTGTAAATTTTAGAGTGTTTGATTATTTGGAAGTAGGTCAAGAGGCCTTTTCTTGGTGGCATCTCTGAGTAGACTCAAACCTCCAAACTTTCAGAAAGCTGAAAGTTTTAACTATGAACACCACCAAAGGATTCCTTTCTTAAATATTCCTAAGTTCAGATATAGATACTTATTCTTATTCTTATCTACTTCTGTATAAACAAGGGGACTTCAAAAATTAATTTTAGAATTCCATTATCTTTTGCTCTGTTTTTATACACACCATCTGAAGCCTTCTCATGTGCTCATTTTAGTATTCATACATTATTCATTTAATACACTTAGCATGTTTGAGAGTTGATAGTCAGTGGTGGGGTTCAATTCATGTAACAACCGGTTTGCTACTCTAATATCTCTTTCAACTATATAAAAGATATAACAAGTGTAGTTTACTGTTTCATACAATTAATACTTACATAAAAACATAAGAGAAAAGCAAAAACTAAATCGTGTTATAAAAAAATTTTAAATATTAACCAAAAAAATGTTAAATAGTATCTGACCAAAACAATAAAATTTTTACTTAAGGTATTTTCATATTGATTCTTGATTGGCATCCTCACTTCCAATAATCTTCACTTTTGTCCAAACAACATCAGTTGTGTGATTTATCTTTAACCATTTTTTTTGCTATAGGGGAATGGGGTTGCATTCCTTTAGAGAGAAACCGATTAGATGGTAGTCCTTGTGTTTGATAGATGAGAAACAGGCAACTTCCCTTCTCTTGAATGGATTATGTTCATCTGTGAAAAATTCCTTTCTGTTTCTGCTGAACTTGCAGCAATTATTTTCATGATATTTTCAGTCTTTGAACATGCTCAGAAATTGCATAATTCATTCATAATAGTTTGTGGGAATCTGGGGCATAGCACAAAGCTGAATGAAAGACAACATGCCATCCTCTGATGATTTGAAACTTTCTCGTTATGCATTGTTTGTTTACTGAAGTAACCAATAAGAGACAATAGAAATGTAGTATTTCACTAAAAGTATAACAAGTTTCATGAAATGTATAAATAAATATTGCAATAATAGTTTAATCTGATTTCTTATACTTATGTCTGGACCGAATATTACTATGGACACTTAGAAATGCTGTTGTGGAGATGAACTTTATAAAAGAGTAAGGCACATAAATTTTATTTTCATATTGGAAATGGGCAACTGCCCACCTTGGTGAGAACTCTGATTATACATGCTAATTTAACAACCAGTTCTTGGAACTCAACCACAACAAAATAGATATTGGTTCTGTCAAACCAATATGAACTGTCTAAATCGCACCACTGTCTATAGTCCAAACCATGGAGCAAACTGTCCTAACTCACTTAATTATCATCTTGCTACTAAGATCTAGAGCCAAATTATTTATTATTGTATGGATACCACAAAGACAGCCTATGACTTAGAATGGCCAAATACTACTCCATATATATTTTTGTATTGTATACCAAGCAGCTGATGTTCATTGTTTCATTGAAAGCCCATGTTGCAACTGAAAGATATTTGACTCACTTACTATCTTGACTTCTGGAGGTCTCAGTTCCAGTAGTAGTTGTAGTATATAATTATTATAAACCATAGATGCATTTGTTTCAAGTTGGCTTTAAGTTTTACGTTAGCTGACTACTTCAAAATAACCTGTCCTTAAAATGTAACATGCAGAAAATGGTAAAGATATTTTATCCATTTCAGCCCCAAGGTATAGAACTCTATTTTGAAGATATTTGAAATACCTGAATTTAGTGGTTAGATTTGTGTATATTGAATTAAATTAAATCATTTACTTTTACACATTTTTACACAGAAGTAGGTGCTTACAGGACCATCCATAGTACTATAAGTAATGCTATCTCTGGGTGCTAGGTTTGGATGATTCTATTTTCTGGGCTGTGTACTGTGAACCTTGTGAGTATGTGTTAGCCACTTACATAAGACAACTAAAATATTCCCCTTGTCTTTTATATAATATTGACTAAATGTTTTGATGCTATTGATAATAGTGCTTTTCTCATTATAGAATGCTATAATGTTAATACATAAATTAATTTGAAGTTTTATTGACATGTAATTTGTAGATCATGCAGCTAAATAGTTAAAACATATTAAAATGAGTTGTGTAATCATCAGTTTAATCAATTTTAGAATATTCTATTCTTCTTTACACTCTTTATTAGCTTCCTGTCCCACCCCCAACCTCCCCTGACAAACTCCAAGAAAGCATTAATCCAGTTACTACGTCTATAGATTTGCCTATGCTGGATTTCATATAGATAAAAATACACAAAAAGGAAAGAAAAGGTGATCAAACAAAACAAACCATAAAACAATTACAAAATCAAATATAGGAAAATATTAGTTGAACAGAAAACAGAAAAGAATAACAACTAGAAAACTTTTAAATGGGTCAAAAAGGAAACAAAGCATTACATTTTAACTTAACTATGTCTTTATTATTCCACTTTCTAGTGCCTTCTCTCTGATAAACTATTTACATCCCTGATCTGTGGTCAGAGAGGATTCACTGGAAGATTAATCCCTATGGAATCCAGCAAATTAATTTGGGGCTTTCACTGCCATCCATAACCTTCTACAATCTGGGTGCTCGGACTTTAAGATCTAAAATTGTTTCCTCCTTCGATCTTGAATTTTATTATTTACAGTCCTTGGATCACACAGGCTGGTATGTTTCTGCTTTGTGAATCTAGCTGCTATCTTACTTAGATGGCTGCTTGCTTTAAGACAAGCATTTTAGGGCTGAGAACCTCTTCTCTCTGATAGACAAACACTGATTTCCTCATGACACATTGCTACAGCACCCTTTTCTTCAGGGATCATTTCAGGACATCAAGTATCCAATAAGGCCATGTCATAAGATCGAATTATTCTTAGATTGGGCTATGCCTAAGTGCAGGCTCAAAATACATTCGTGTATCTATGGTATAAATATGTCCCTGACCATCTTTAGAGAAATAATCATCCTTTTATCGGGAACATTATAAATCATATCCAGGCACATATAATAATTATGTTGATAGAACTGTTAATTTAGTCAATAGTATCGAATTTAAAACATCTTAGAAAAGGAAAGTGTAGGACAGCTATAGGTCAGCTTTTTAGACCTAAATATGTCGATTCAAAAATTTAAGTCACTGGACACTCTTCATGGAAATGATGAGGGTTGGAAATAGAGCAAAGCCTTTAGTAGTGCTCAGTCACAGAGGCGGAACTCTGCTACCCTAAAGCATATCATAAAAAAGCCAATAAAGCATGAAAATAGAAAAGATGTAGGAGCTATGAGTTTTCATTAATTGAAAGCTCTCAAGGCAAAAGATCGAAACCATAGTCCAATGACCTCTAAATCTATAACCTTGGTTTAGTAGTCATCTGGTTCTTCTCACACTAAAGAATTCCACCTTAGAGTCCAAGGGAGTATTTCCATAGAATAATTTCATTCTGATAGAAACAGTGCTTCACATTTTATTCAATTGCTGGTTCTTAACCTTACATCTATTACACGTTCTCTCTCATAATATGTCACTGGACCGATGTTGCTGATGCTGTCGTCGTGAGGTGCCCTGCAGTGAACTCCAACTCATAGTCTACCTGCGTGCAACAGAACACAGCCCACCTGGGAGGCATTCTCACAACTGCCGGCATGTTTGAGCTCATGATTCCCACTACTGTGCCAATCCATCTCGTCAAAGGGCCTTCCTACTTTTTGCTGTCCCTGAACTTTACCAATTGTGACACACCTTTTCCTGGTAACGTATCCAAAGGCAGGGAGACAAAGTCTTGGGATTCTTGCTTCTGAGAATCATTCTGGCTGTATTATTTCTTTCAAGACAGATGTGTTCTTCTGATAGTTCATGGTTCTTTTATTATTCTTTTCCATCTGCATTCATTGTCCAACCTTCACATGCATATGAAGCAATTGGAATTGGCATGAGAAACATAAACCTGTGTTCGTATGGTAGCTCCACTAAGCCCCTGAAATCGAATTTTTTTTCAAAGCTATGCACTGAAATTTTTTTTTTTTTTTACAAAATAACCTTATCGCCTTCAAAGTACGCTCCATTACATTTAATAAATTTGTCAAATCTGCAGTTCTATTCTTGGAAACAGTGTTCACGCTCATCTGTTTGGATGGGTAACAGCCCCTGCCTCATTTTTTCCTTCACCTCCTCTATGTCATGAAATCGCTGTTCTTTCCTATTCCTCTTCATTAGAGGAAGCAAATGAGGAAGTCACATAGAGGGAGGTAAGGGAAGGTTTGTGGGGCAAGAGGCTTGCTGCTTTTTGGCTCAGATTGGTGCACTGGATGGCTGTATGCTTAGGTGCATTGTCATGGTGACAAAACCAGTTCATCATCTGCCACAAATCAGGCCTTTTTTGTCACACACTATGAGACAAAAAACAAAGCTTGATTAGAAAGCCTGATTAACAGTCTGACTAGAAGGAATGAACTCCAAATGTATTAGCCCCCTTACATCAAAATAGCAAATGAACATCTGTTTGGGGGGTACTCCTTGTATGCACATAGTGATGTGCTATATGTAGCTGCTTTGATTACATTAATTTAGAAAAGTTATACCTTTAAAATTTACATTCATATCCTTCTAGCTTTCACAGTGTTCTGAATGACTAAGTTTTTAGTTTTCATAAATTCCCCTAAAGATTATCTCTATTTGCCACGTTAAGTGTTCACAACCATCCCTGGCCTAAAACCATGGAGATGTAGGGTTTTCCTTATGACTTCCATTTTAATGCTACTTTCATAAACAGGAAAATCCTTTTACATGTAATGAAACACTGTGGGTAATGATCCTTAACAATTTCAGCCATTCTCTCTAATTAGTGCCTCCCCAGGGAAAGTGTAGTGACAGTGGGTGAAAAATGGATGATCTGTGTATTCTATTGATTCACCCCACTGCCATAGGGACAGACAGCAGGAAAGCAACTTTTAAATTACGAAATTACTAAATTGAAATTTTTCAATTGACACACATATTCTATTTAAAGATAACATTACTATTGCTCTTCATCAATGATTCAGAATGCCTTTACTAGCACAAAAACAGTTACAAATTTATAGGGTATGTCTAGTGGGGAGAGACAGAAAGAAAAATCATGAGCTCTGAGTTCTAGCCCTGGTTCTTTCGTGCAGTTTGGCCATGGGTGGGAATCAACTCAATGGCATCCAGCAGCAATGACGGCAACAACATCATCCCCATCCTTATTCACGCTACTTCCTTGGATTTGCTAACTACTTATGAGAAAGATGATGATAGAAGGAAAGAGAAAGAGCACAAATCCCAGTTCCTTTCAATTTTCAGTCCTTCCTTACCCAACAGTAAGCTGGAGAGAAAGATCAGAGAGAGAAAAAAATGCATATCAAGAAGTAAAAATTCAAAAGTTTGTCTTGTGCAGTAGTTCCACTGTGTAGTAAAAACAAGTACATTGGTATGTATGAATCCTTAAATATAAGCAACAGATTTTGATGATGCTTTTTGATGAAAATTGCATGTTATTCCAAGATTTTAGTAATTAAGAACAGAATTACATATTTTTAAATTTTAGAGGTAAATAAAATTATGGTGAGTCATAAAAAGAAGAAAAAAGGGGAAAGAAAAGAAAAATGCCAAGTTCTTCACACTTTTTTCTGCTATATCCCCCTGGCTAACAGACATTCCCTGCCTGGGGTGAGGAAAGAGAAATATTCTTGATTATCTTAATCTCTGTTTCTTTTTGAATTTGTAGCTATGTAGGATCAAGTATGTATAGTTCTTTTTTAGCCTTAATTTTGTGGTGCTACGGTTTAAGTGTCGGGCTGTTAACCCACATGGTTGGTGGTTCAAATTCACAAGCTCCAGGAGAAAGATAAGAGTGTCTGATCCTGTAATGACAGACAGTTTGGGAAACTCTTTATGGGATCATGATGTATTGGAATCAACTTGTACAGTGTGTTTGACTTGGGGGACTGGAGAGAATTAAAGAAAGAAATGACTCAAAAGTTATTCCATGATTTAAAAAGCTGCAGATGCAATATTTGGAGATGATTATGATGAAAATTTGTTGTTGTGAGTAGACGTTGGTCCAATTGTTTCAAAGCGAGGGCAAATTTAAATAACAAAGAACAAGTAAAAGTTATTCCTAAATTGCAAGCTACTGACCCAGGGACTTCCTGTATTTCTTTTTTTTTCTTTTTTTTTTTTTGGACTTCCAAAAAAAACTCATATTTCAACTCATAGATAACCCATATCATTGTTGCTTAATCTCTCTTTCTCTCTTTCTTGCACTTGCTCTCCCCTCTAATATATTTTTCCTAATTTTCATGTACCTACATAAATACATATTTATAAATAATATTTCTGCCCTTATGTGTTATGTTAGAAAGAAGGAGTGTGTAATAAATTGAAAATAATATCCCAAGTATCTATTTAAATGCTTGTACATTTGAAAACATATAAGTGAGTATACAGATATGGAACATTTACTTGAAAAAATTAAAATATTATTCCTCATTTAACTGGGGGAAATTGCTGATTAAATTACAAAGGATCTACACAGAATCGTTGGCTGGTATATATGTTTTTTATCGAGGAAAAAATAGAGAAAAAATATGAAGCTTTTCTTCATATCATTAATAAATTTAATATTTGCTTTAATAATAAACAATAGCTTAGGAAATTGATTTATCTACCAGGCTGTTTTTCAGCAGAACACTCTCAACAAGCGCTGAAAGCAATGTTGCCAATATTTTAACTTCATGCAAAGCCACTGTAATGAAAACAAAATATTAAAAAGGCTATGTAAAGAATGTATGTATGGTCTTGGATCCTGAGGTTTTGAGACTTAGTTTTTAGGTGATGAAAATTTTAGTCAGGACCTTTTAAATTCCAAGAAAAAATAATTCATTCAAAGCACTTAGGTTGAAAAGGTACTTATGGGCCCACATCATTGAAAACCTATAGGTTGAGCCAGTATTAGGATCATGGACTCCAAAAAGCTCATGACTGTTCTTGTCTTTATATGGTATCATTTTCAGACACAATCTCTCTCTTGGCAGACATAATGGTCACCGCAGCTCCAGGTCCACAGGCTTCCAATGTGATATCTACTATGGAGGGATCCCATGAGCTATCTATACCATTGTTCTACAGAGGACTCTGATTGGTCCTATTTGAACTACACATTTTTACCTAGATGATTTACTGTCCCTGATGGAATGAGACATTCTGATTAGTTGGGCCATGTCTTACAATGGTATCAGGGTGCAGGGTCAGGAGTGGTTGGGGAGATGAACTTTACTTGGATACCAAAAATTGTACTCCTCAAAGTAAAAAGGCATGAGGTATCTATTACCAGAAGAAAGGGGAACCAGACAGACAGCAGCAATGGATGTCCTCTTAACAGATATATTCAATTGTTTTTTATGTTCTTTGACAATTCCTTGAGATACTTCTAGGTTTCCACAAATGACAAGTGGCAACCTGATGACATTTAGCTCCTTATGTAGAACACCTGGTAGGTTAACTAGAGAAACAAATTAATAGATATATATATATATATGCACATAAGAAAGAGATTTATATAAAAGAGTAATTGTATATATGGAAAATATCCCATCCCAGTCCAGATCAAGTCCGTAAGTCCTATATTAGCCTCCATGTCCAATGCCAGTTGATAAGTTCCTCTTCAGACTCAAGCAACACCTGCAATGACGCTGAATGCAGGAAGATCACGGGCCAGTGGGTGGAAAGTGTTGTGAATCCAGTGGCGGTGGAAGCAATCTAGCACCGGTGCAGGTGTCCACGTGGCTCTTCCAGTTTGAAAGTTGGGCTCCATCAGCTTGGCTCCATACAGCTTGTCAATAGAAATGTCTCACAGGGGGAGCTGAGCCCCGGTAGTGTAAGTGGTTGAGTGCGGGACTGCAGCCCGTGGGCTTGGCGGCTCTCAGGAGCGGCACTGGGTAGCGCCCACGAACATCAGAGGCAGTGATGCTTACCCCCCCCCCCAAAAAAAAAACCCCAAACAAACAGAAATGTCTCACAGGGAGTGTGTGTGTATCCCACTTCCTGTGAGCTATATATCTCCATTGAGCCCCCAAAAGAGGTCATTAAGTTGCAACCTGAGTGACAGACTAAACTCCATCCCTTTACTCTTAATAGTCCCAGACTGACAACAGATTATGTAACTCCAATATGTATGTATGTATGTATGGAGTCCCAGCCAGCTCTCCACTAGTGACACTTTCATTTTACAATCTCCAACCGTCTTTAATTGTTGGACTTTATGACTGACATGATCCAGTGCCTGATGGAATTTTAAACACAATATTATAGATGGTAGTATGGATTACATATTAATAAGCAGAATTTACATCATTTTCTGCATTAAATATACTATTATTAAATATCTGAGCACAAGTTGACATAACATTTTGAGAAAAATAAAACTTCAGATTATAGCAGTGGACGAGTTTGTGTTCTGTCTTTTAGTTATTATACTAATAATTTTAGGTTGTTGTACTAGACAATCTTGTGTTCTGTTACTAGACTCAAATAGTGGGTTGACAGTCTGACTGCTTTTGAAGGACATATGTGAGGAACTTGCCATACACTTTCACCCTTACCTTTTTGTTAGTTCAGTGCATTCATATTTAACTTCAAATTAGTGTTTTGTCAAACATTATATGTTGTTCTAGACTCTAGTGTATAGCCTCAATCATCTTCACTATCTGCATAGATTAAAAACAAATATTTCTTAAACATGTGTAACTGAAGGTGATGGGCCCAGCTGAAAACTGCCGTCCCTGCTCTTGAACTGGTATCCAGAAGGAATAGGCTCCTGAAGGAAAGAGGGCCTTGTTAGCAAGGGCTGGGTAAAGGCTTATTTATTCATGATGCTGCCACCCTATTTAGCCGTGACTCCAAATCCCTGGTTTGCCTTATTTGAGAAGCATTTTTAAAATACCAGTGCCGAACTCAACCCTGGAACAATTAAATCAGCACCTCTAGGGAGGTAGGCCAGGTCCTCTGGTTTCTTAAAAGCTCCCCAGGTAATTCTAAAGTGCATTCAAGGTGAGACCAGCTGCCCTAGAGGGACTTGTTTAAATCCCTATAAATGTATTAATACATTTTACATGCATTCTTCTTCCACCTAAAATGTCCAATTTCTCTGTCAAGCTCTTGAATTATATGATAGTAAATTATGTTAGCCTTTATAGCCAACGGGCTGGGGATGATTCACAGAATTCAGAGGCAGAGCATTTTAACACTTTACTAATTTAGTAACACATAAAAGTGAATCTCCAAATCAACAGAGAAGGGGGGAAATGTACCAGCTTCAGCTGTGCATTCCACAGAACAAAGAATTTATACATCAATATTTTCAAGGAGACAAAAATCTAATAGAAACTGAAGTGATGAATCTGATGCTTCAAAAGAAAATAGAAGTGCTGTGTTTTAAGAAGTGGATTACCAAAATGTATGCTTTTTTCCAACATTTGAGCAGAGATTTCAATTAACAGAGAAAAAGAACAGAGGAAAATCTAAGAAATGGTATAGATGGACTGTTTGGGCAAATGAAAGGCAGGCACATGGATGGTGAAAATGGTTTGCAATCAGCTGTTCTCATGCAAGTTGGTGGTTCAAATCCACACAGTGGCTGTGCGGAAGGAAGATTGGGTAAATCATTGTAGACAATTCAGTGTCAGCAAATCAACTTTGGCTGATTGGAGCCCACATGCTTAAGAAGAATTCCTCAAAAGGTTTTCTCAGCTTTTATCTTCATGGGGGCAGCTTTTCCTCTCATGGATATGCTAGATGAGTTCAAACAGCCCACCTGTAGATTACCTTGAACATGTTTGACAATTGCAAGCCAAGATTAGTTTTATGTTGTCAGTTTTGGATTCACCAGGTGTGTGGACAGACTCGATTTGTCTGCAGCTAATCACCACCCTTGGTAACTCATTTTTAGAAGTTGTATTTATATGGTAAAAACTTCCCAAAATTAAGGCAGCAATCTGAGATCATTAGAGATCAAATTTTACTCCAAATCAAGAAGCAAAAACAAAATACATAAGAATTACCTGGAGACATTGTTAAAATGAAGCTTTGTGTCGATCCGCCTGAGAGTCTGCATTCCTAACAAGTTTCCGTCAGATATGGAAGCTGCTTGTGGCAATCATGTGCTTATGTTAATTTTATGATTGAGATGTAGGGGTGGAGTCTAGCCTGTTAATCTGGAGATAGCCATTGAGTAGCCAATGAGGCCTCTATGTGGGCATGGCTTTCTCCCGAGACTTCTGGGAAATCTCACGATATTTCCCTTGTGAAGATGAGAAGCTATCTTCCCCAGTTGTTGGGAGTTAGAGAGATGATTAATCACGGACAAGACAAGCTGGCAGTGTTCGAGAAGCTGGAGGAACCGGTGGAGAGACCACACAGCTTTGCTCTGATGGAGCCAGACCTCTGAAGCTGGGGCGGACACATGGAGACCTCCGCCAGCGATGAGTTGCTTCTGCTGTTGATGGACCCCACGCCCTGGAGGCAAGGTGCTCTGCCAGCACCGGGATTCTGCACCCACTGACCTGAGACCTCCTGAGTCGGAAGAAGACTTTATAGGCTGATTTCGGGCATATGGGTTAATATAGGATTTATGACTTTGGACTGGACTGGGCTGGGATGCTTTCTCCATGTCCCATTTCTTTTGTATATAAATCCTTTCCTTATATCGATATGTGTGTGTCCTTGAATTTGTTCCTCTGGTCTACTCGGACTAACACACTGCTTGTCTAAGAACTACAATTTGACTACTTACTAATGATAATAGTCATCACTAATGCCACCCCTGTTGGGATTATCCAGAAAATAGTCAAATTCTGAACTGAAATTTATTGTATCCATTTGCGTCTTTAAGAGCAGAGAAAAATTTGTTCCATTTACACTTTTTACATGTCAGGCGAATAGAGACCCCATGTACTGTGCCAATGGTTTAGTGATGGCCTTTGATGTTTGACAGTAATATCAGCACCGTTGTCATAAATAAATTCTAGATGAAAATAGAAGCACATGAAGTTAGCATCTCTTAAAAAATGGTAGATAGCATGGAAAGTCAACCTATACTACTGGCATGGGTCACGGGACAGTTGAATTCACTCCTATGACACAGAACTAACTTTTCATGGCAATCCTGGTTCCCATGGGCACTCAAAAACCCATGGTTTGGGAGTTGATTCCAAAGTAAAGTGACCCTACAGGACAAAATTGAGTTGAGATACTCAAAGATTATATAGGCAGAGTGTTCAATGATGCAGGAAGCATCAAAGAATATGAATGGAATAATCACTCCTTGTGCCAAACAGAACGAGTTGACATTCCACCATTTCGGGAGCAGGAAACAAGGATACTGAAGGAAGGAGTTCAAGCTGCACTGAAAGCATTAACTCAGAACAAAGCGGCAGGAATCCAAGGAATATTAATAGAAGTGTTTCAAATGACTGGAGACTCAGGGGAAGCATTCACTTGTCTCTGATAGAAAATTGAGAAAACAGCTACTTGGCCAACTGAATGGAAGAGAAACATATTTATACTCATTACAAAGAAAGGTGAACTAACAGAATGCTCATTGATATCACATGCAAGTAAAATGTAACTGAAGAACATTCAATAACTTTTGCAGCAATACATTGATACGGAGTGTCCATATTAATAGAAGATGATGTGGACCAAGGGGTTTCAGTGCTTAGCCCCGGCACCAACAGAGCTCCTTGTTTCAACTCCAACACTTTGTTAAGTGATGTCAAATTGGTAGCATAAGTCTTCAGCAAACATTCCAAATGCGGTTGTTTTTTGTTTTCTTTTCTTCCCAGAGTGAGTTTCCCAGCTTACCATGTTACATGACTCCTCCTGTCTCCCACAGATGTGTAGAAGAAATGGACCGGTACTGTCAAACACAATGAAAACTAATATAATATGGGGATTTTCAAGTTAAAGAAAAAGTAAGAAGGAGAATTTAAGGATGCTATTTTGACCATGGGTTGGACCATGATTCTAAAGACATTGTGGTCTTCTGATTGATCAGAGAAAAGAAATATTACAGGGGAGGAAAAAAGGCAGAAGACCACAAAAGCAATAAATCGATCAATGTTCACATTGAAAAAAGTAAGTATTAAATGATCAATTTTAGTGGCTTCTTTGTAGCACTTGGGTCACAAACATCTTACAGATTATAAAATTATTGAAAATCCCCAAACCTTTTGCTTCCATTGAGGGTTATTTCAATGTTTGTCATACTTGAAAAGTAAACTGAGAAACTGTACTCTCTTCATGTATGTGCAAGTCAATAATATGTGCCCATGAATCCCTTCCATGTTGACATTAAAACCTGTCGTTTATGACAAATTATTATATTTTTTAAAAAACTATCATGGGAAGAATACCATTGTGTTTCAAACTCTGATACTTAGCTTATAGTGCTAGTTGGAACCCCCACTTGCTTCTGCTGTTATTCTGCTGTTATTTCTTACTTTAGACTAAATATATGGCATTGCTTGGCCATATACAGGCAATCATTTGAAAAATAGAATTTGTTTGTTTCTCTATGAAGTATATTTTTGTTTGCTTCTATACCCAAACTTGACAATTGTTAGTTTTAGGTTCTACTTTGCAAGCACCCTATAAGAAACCATATTAATGAACTATTCAGAATACTATAAAAAATCCACTGGCCTATCTTATAAGTTAAATGAATATTTTGCTCATACATGATTTTGTAACTCCAATCATTGATCATTTGGAAAATAGTTAAGCAATATGCATATCCATTTGTCCATATCAATAAATCATATTATCAGTGATCTCATCAAACTGTCTGTAAGGATTAGGAAGCACTCAAGATAATGGTGGAAAATACAAGTTTTTTGAAATCAAAATATATACTGGAAGCTCAAATATATACTGGAAGCTCAACAAACATTGTCAATTGTTTTACTGGAAATGACAAGCTTGCTTCATCCCTTCTTAATAAAATGCCTGCCAAACACTAAGTGTGCATAACCACCCTCTTGTTGTTGTATGTCATTGGATAGATTTCAGCCCCTGGTATCCCTGTAAACCTGAGAGCTGCTGATGTAGGGTTTTCTAGACTGGTACTGTTTCATAGGAGAGAACCAAATACCACCTCTTCCTCCTGCTGCAGGTTAGTAGGGTCAAACCACTAATTTTTTTAGTACGTAGATCAGCACTTACCACTGTGCCATGAAAGCTTCCTTTAACAGCCATTGTCAATTTTTCTTTCAAGAAAGAGAGAGTGTTTGGACCCGGTCTGAACAAAGTGTTCCCCATTCCCTCACTCCCTCAGAAAGACACAAATAGCCTACTGGACTTTGTAGCCCCTGCCTCCAACTCTTCAAGGAGCTTATTCTGTGGACAGGGTCCACACAACCTCCTCTCTCCAGCATTCCAGAACGCAAGTCTGTGGAAACAGGCCCTTTCCTGATTGAAACCTGCAAAGGGTGGCACAGAAGACCTCCCTTCCTCTTTATCTGCCCATACGCCCTTGGCTCATATCCTATAGATATCCCACTGCCGCACCAACAAGCGCAGCTTCTCTGGCCTAACTCTCAAACCGCGGAACCTGCCCAGGAGCTCAAGATGCTCCTGTCCCTTTCTCTGCTGTCCCTTCCCTTCCCAAAAGTTCTTCCTTACCCCAAATAAAGCTTATCTTTACTTTTCATTCCTGACTAAGCTCTATCTCCTTTCAGTGACTCAACCTCTCAGAGAGTTCAATCATTCCTAAAGTCCCTTTCCTTAAGATAATCAGTGAATTTTAATAGAAGTTTTAAGCAGTAGTTTTAAGTTTAATTTACATACTATGCATTTTTTCATGCAAAATATTAAGAATACATGTTCTCAAAACTTAAGCTGTAATAAAATTAATAATATTTACTACTTTAAGTTATTTCTATGTTAAATTAAAATAATTATTTCATTTTCTAATTTTATTGTACAATTTATATTTTTCTATGAATGAACATTTCATCATCCATGTGTATATGCCTAAATTATTTATAAAAGATTTATTCTATTTTATATTTAGTATATATCTGACTGTGTTGGTAAAGAATGTGATGACTATTGGTATAGTTCATTGACACTCAATGACATTCATTTTATCCACTACTGTTTTTGTACCATGAATGAGTACAAATGTCAATGTAGTAAAAGGGGTGGGGTGGGGTGAGGAATAATAATGTTATTATTGCAGTTACCACATAAATGCTTTTTTTTACATGTCTGAATGATCTCAGGCACCCATAGGTTACACTTTGAAAACCACTGCTTTATCACAGCATGGAAGTATTAGTGTTTGCTATATTAAGGTCAGTCTATCCCTAGTGGTACTAACAAGTTAGCCTTGGACTGCTGACTTTAAAGTTGGCAGTTCAAACCAGTAGCTGGTCTTCTGGGAAAGAGGAAGCTGTTTATTCTGGTAATGATTTGTAGCCTCAGAAATCAATGTAAGTCAGAATCTACCTGATGGCAGTAGGTTTGGTTTTGGATCAGATTATTACCACATGTACTATGTTGCTCTAATTTTAGTGTGATCATGTAATGCTCCTTGCCCACTTTCCGGTAAATAATAATTACAATTCAAGGACTTTAATATTTAGAATACAAATAGAGCATAAAGTAACATAGAGTCAGACTCAAAAGTCTAACTATCACTAATGTTTTCCTGAATATCTCTAGTGAATATAATCACAACTTCTGGAAAATTTTCATTCAATGCCAACTCCATCCAACAATTCATTAAAATAATGGTTGGTGCAGTTTCAACCACTATAAGTTGTTCTGTTCTTATCAACGAATGGAATAACTGCTCTTTAACTGCTTTGCAACATTTTAACTTATATATACCTGACACTTTTTATGCCTTCCCAGTTTTGTTTGCTATTTTCAATAGAGCCAATTATCAACCCAAATGCTCAGAACTTCATAATCTTTGCAGATTGCCTGTGAAGCTGGTAGTGACTGTATATATCTTTCCCCTTATTAATCTACAAGAAATGGTTGCAATGGATTGGTTGAAATAAAAGTATATGAATTGCTGAGTATAATTTTGGTGACATGTTCTGTAACCCTTCATCTAATTTAGTAAAAGTGTCAAGTTTAGAAAAACAAGGGTAGAAAAAAAAACCTAAATCATAGAGATCTTTTTTTAATTAAATAAAATACCAAGACATGAGGCTATTATTTCTCAACATAAATTCCATATATATATATATTTGAAGATGATAATTCCCCCTCTTAATATCTCCCCTTGATGAATATAGTGCTATTTGATTTACGCCACATAAAAATGTACTTTTTGTATCCTTCAGAGACTCATATCATCTTCCTTTTAAATGTTTTAAAGAGAGGTCTGGTTGTGCAACATCAGGGGTGCTGGGGGAATGGAATAAATTTTTCCAATGGACAATTTCAAAGGACAACCCTTAGTACTTCAAAAAAAATGCGCAGGTATATTGCTGTAATGAAAATCACTTTCTAGATGTGACTATCCTGGGTTTTTTCCAGTTTTCATTTTTATTTGAAGATGTTTTCATAATAAATCCTTTTCATCAATCCTTTGGTGGTCAATAAAGTCTATCAAGATTACCTCTTTGGACTCTCCAAGTAGTCACATAACTCCTGAGCTGACCTCGCTGTCTTAATTTCTTTTGACCCCCACCACTACTGGTGAGCGAGTGGGTGGGAAGTAAGGGTGTAGCATTGGTTTGTGAGTGTGGGGAAAAATGTATGAGGTTCATATAGCAGCTACTCCATTCTTGAGTCACACTACTTGCTCTAGATTATGCCAAATGATAGCAGGTTATTTTTTTAAAAATTGAATCACTTTGGGGTTGCATACTGCCAAATGCATGAGGAGACTTCTAAAAACTTGGGGGAATGGATTTAAAAGATAAAAAGAAATTTCCATGTAGTTTTTGAAGTTCATGCATATGTTCTAAAAGACACAAAAGCCAAGTACTGTGAGCTTTTTCCTCCAGAAGAATTAAGACCACTTTTTTTCTACAGTTATATAATTGGAACAGTATTGATTTGTAAAAATAAAACTCTAAAAACTAAATAAAAAATTCTCCTTGGGGAAATCTAGAAAAGGGTAAAATGAATGCAGTATAACTGCAGGGCACCAAAATCTGACCTAGTAGCTAATAGCTATGTGGAACCAGGACCTTGTCAACGAGCAATCTGATCTCCTTAAGGAGACAGAACTCAAGACCTTCAGATTAGAGACTGACGCACTACCTACTGTGCTAATGAGATATCAAGCATCAAAGAACAAGAGCACATCACTACAATGGGGAGGGGAGCCGAATGGGGACCCAAGGCCCACCTGTGGGTAATTGGACACCCTCTCACAGGGAAGTCGTGGGGAGGAGACAGGCCAGTGAGGTGCAGTGAGGTGGCAATGAAGCCAGCAACTTTCCTCTAGTTCCAGGAGGCTTCCTCCCCCCAACTGTCACGGTCCCAGTTCTACCTCACAAATCCAGCTGGACTGGAGGAAGTATACTTGTGGACATGAGAAGTGGAAAAGCAAGGAACCCAGGACAGATGAACCCCTTGGGGCCAGTAGTAAGTGTGGAACTACTGGCTGGGTAGAGGAAAAGTCGGGTAGAGAGGGGGAGCCCACTTCGGGGATGACAGCAGCAGGCACACGAAGAAACATGGCACAGTATATGTATTTTGTATTGTGAAAAACGATGTATGAGCCCCCAATAAAATGATAAAAAAGGAACCATAACTCGAGTTTCTACAACTTTCCCCCTCCCCTTCCCTCCCCTCCTTTCCCTTCCCTTCTCTTCCCTAGGAACAAGGTAAAATGGCAAAACAGGAATCCATTATAGATTTAATAGTTGTAGAAAAGTTCATCAGTGATATGTGAGCCCCAACTTTTCTGCCACTGTTTCTGCCCTCTTCTCCTAGGATGAGTTGATGGACCTTCTTCCAACTTAACCACCATCAGGCTGTTGAGGATGCTCTTTGTAGGTGTCACTTCTTAGATCGTTTCTCTTCCTTGTTAGGCTTCCAAGTCCAGGTAATCCTTACAATGACCCAGTTAAAGCATCAAATCCTTTGGGAAAGCTTGTCAGATCGCTCCTCCATTTTCACTCATCTCTGCTAGGAGCTATCCCAACTGATGTCTATTTCGTTGTGCTCTCTTGTAGCTCTGGGCTTCTTGGAGTCCTCCTTGTCTCTTTGTCATTACTCCTGGACACCAAAGCCAGCACACACCTGTCACGGAGAAGGTGTCCGATAAATGTCGGCCATGCTGGCTTAGGAGGAAGAAGTGAATCAAGGATTAGAAATATCACCCTCAAGTGCTTACATTTGCAAATTGGTGTTCTTAAATTGTCCCTTAGGAAATCAATTTAGCAGCTCATGATAAGCATTTTAACAAAATGGATAGAAGGCAGGGCAAGAATGTAAGATAGAAATAGCACAGTGCATCATATGGTAATTTTTTTCCTACAAATGTACTTATTCACCCAATATTTATTATGTCCCTACACTGGTTCAGGTATAGATAGAGAAGGGGCCATCAAGCACTATTACTATTTTTATCATGATCAGCGGCCTTTTTATTGCAACTATCTGGAGTTTTTTCATGCCAAGCCCACTCCTTGTTGGAGAATGATTTTTTTCCTGCTCCATTGACATAGGCCATGTGAAAGGATTTGGCATTAAATATGAGGGGAAGTGATAGTCTTCTTCTAAGCAGAAGGATGAGCAGTTCCTCTTGTGATTTCCCTGTACTCTTTTCTCTCTGTAAAGCTTGGTAATGTCTCACGTAGACACTGCGCTGTCAGCTTGGGCCTTGGAGTGAAACTGACTGGAAGCAGAGCAGAGGAATCTCTGATGGATATAAAATGTGAAAAGGAAACCGAGCTTTATCCTGTTTTGCTATTTTTGTAGATCACAGATATTCCAGAGACATTTTCTATCACAATTTCTGTTGGCCTAAACGTCCTGAGCTAAGGCTGGACAGGAACTCAGTTTGAGGGGGAAATATGATAGAGGAAAATTTGAAATTATATACGCAGAATATGAACAAAAGGTCTCAAAAAATTGTAAACCCAGTTCTAGAGAACTGATGCCACAGGTGATGGCATGGGCAGGCATTGGCTGAGATTGTTAGGGTCACCAGTTCGAAACCACCACCTGCTCTGCGGGCGAATGACTGGACTTCCTAAGCCTATAAATTGTCAGTCTCAGAATGCCACAGGGGATCACTGTGAGCCATCACTGACTCGAGGGCAGTGAGATAGATTTGGACTGGTATATAAATTTGTGTGTGTGTGAAGGTGTTACAGATTTGTAGTGATGTTAATAGTCACAAATAATATTGGCATCAATGTTGATTACAGAAGTATTCAAATATACATTGTGAAAAAATATCTAGACTTTGCCTCTGTCTGGAGCTACCAAATACCAAAATGTTATTTATGTGAACACATTACCTTTCAGTACATATTCTCTCTCAGCACAATCATTATTTCTACCATTAGAATATGTCGGGGGACAGCGGGAAGATGGCAGCTAGATAGGAAGCTCATGCCCAGAGCTCCTGGGAGATCGGTGAGTGGGGGTGACACGGGGAAGGGTAGGGCTCTCCAATTGGCTTTTGTGACTCCAGAACGCTCAGAGCCTCCTCTGAACCAGGAGCAGGTGTGACCCGCACACCCAGATGCTGGCACAGACACTGCCATTTCTTTGCGACGACGGAATCCAGGGTGCCCACTTCGTGACCGTGAGACCAGGGCCCTGCAGTGCATCAGCGCCCACGCACAATCGCTAACCAGTCCTCCCCACCCCAGGGTGCCCCAGGAACACTACACGCAGACCCGCACCTCTACCTCCCCACCCCCAGAGATTCTTGTGTCCCCTGCCTAATGGTGGGCCAGGCCCTCACAGGGCGCCACCACTGCCTAGGATAAGATGAACCCATCCCCTAAACCCGCGCCCTGCCACCTGGGCCACACTTTCTAACAGAAGCGAAAGGAACGCCTGCACTCCCCACGGACACTGGCATTCCCCATAGTCACTGGCACTCCCCACAGACACTGCCAGTTCAGGGCGCCCACCCCACCAGCCGCAGCAGAGAGGTCCCAGTTGAGCAAACAGCTAACCAGTCCTCCCCACACCAGGGTGCCAGAGGACTTTTTCCCACCTATCTGTAGCAAGTGCCCCTAGCCAGGAATAGATCACCCAACCCCCAACCCACCCCCAAACCCACTCCCCTGCACTCTACCAACAGGGTCCATCAGAGCTGCAACAGCCCAGCTGCAAACAATTCCTGAAAGCTATAAGACCAGCCTTCCAAAGAGAGACTGCAGGGCCAAAAAATACCAAGGAAAATGCCACCTAATTCGAATAAATCAAACAATAAACAGCTAGCGGCCTCCACAGTATCAAGAAAAGAGACTAAATTCTATGCAAGAAGACCAGCTGGACCTAACAGCAGTCATGGAAAACATGGAGATTGATCAACCGCAGAAAGAAATCTTCAAGATGTTACTAAGACATATGCAGCTCTTAAGTGATACATTAAAGAAGAAAGGAGAACTGATAGAGGAGATAAAGGCTACACACCAAAGAGAAATCCAAGAACTAAGGAGTGAGCTAACAAAAACTAACAAAAACTATCAGATTTCACCCAGAGAATGGAGGAGGCAGAGAACAGGACAAGTGACCTTGAGGACTTGCAAGTAGACATTAATAAATGGGAGGAAAAAAAATCTAACAAGTCTATGAGAGAAGCAGAAGAAAATATTAGAAACCTGGCTGATACTATGAAAAGAAACAACATCAGAATTATCAATCTGCTGGAGGATGAGACATCAAGAAAACCAACATCCAAAATAGTGAGGGAATGCTTAGAGGAAAACTTCCCTAGCTTAATGAATTAAAACCAGATAACCATACAGGATGCTGAAAGAACACCAGCTAGACTAAACCCCAAGAAGAAAACACCAAGACATATAGTTGTTAAACTGTCCAATTATGAGGAAAAAGAGAAAATTATGAGAGCAGCTAGGGAAAAATGGACAATCACAATCAAAGGCAAACAGATAAGAATATGCTCGGACCTATCAATCAAAACTATGAAGAAGAGGAGAGAGTGGAGAAGCATATTCCGAAGTTGCAGGAAAACCATGCAAATGCAAACCCAAGAGTACTTTATACAGCCATATTATCTTTCAAAATTGATGCAGGAGTAAGAGTATTTCCAGACAAGGAAAATCTCAGAGAATATGCCAAAAGGAACCCAGCCCTACAAAAGATCCTCACTGACCCACCGGGGGAAGAAGAACAACAACCATCTAACACACACAGAATGAATCTACCCAGAGACTATCAAAGGAATAACAGGCCCCAAGATAACTCTGGCTCAGAGATGGAAGAAAGGCAAGAATGAACCACAGACAGACATTGACACAACCCATGGAAATAGAAAAAGACCCAATCCAAGAGTGATAAAATGATAACACAGAGTGCACAGACAGATGGAATAACCCTAATTATCAATGGATTGAATTCAGGGCTTAAGAGACAGAGATAAGTAGACTGGCTTAGAAAACACACCTCCTCAATGTGCTGCCTGCAGGAGACACATCTTAAGATCACAGAAAAATATATATTGAGAATCAAAGGCTGGAGAAAAATATACCAGGCAAAGAGCAATTCCAAAAAAGCAGGGGTAGCAATCCTAATTTCAGATAAAATTGACCTCAAAGTGCAAACCATAATAAAAGACAAAGAGGGACACTATATAATGCTTAAGGGAAGGGTAGACAATGTTCCAATAAACATTTTAAATATATATTCCCCGAATGAGAGACCTGCAGAATATGTAAACCAGACACTTAATATGATGAAAACAGAAATTACAGCCTCAACAATTATAGTGGGTGACTTCACTACACCACTCTCTGAGAAAGACAGATCACAGGGAAAGAAACTCAACAAGGAGGTGAGAGATCTAAACACTACAAGTAGACAATTTGATTTGGTAGATATCTACAGAGTTTTTCATCCAAATAAAAGACATTTTCACATTCCTTTCATCCCCACATGGATTTTATTCAAAAATAGACCACATGCTGGTGGTCTAAGATGAATTGTCTTGAGGAATTTTCATAAGATGAATCTACCTAAATTTAAGCATATTGATATCATACAGAACTCACTCTCAGACCACTCTGCCATAAGGTTGGAAATCAACAAAAGGAAGGTGAGGAGAACTAGAGAAAACAGTTGGAGAATGAATAATTCTCTATTGCAAAAGGAATGCATACTGGCCCAGATCAGAGAGTAAATTAAAAAAGAATTCTAGAAACCAATGAGAATGAAAGCATGACATACCAAAGCTTAGGGGCCCAACAAAGGCAGTCTTCAGAGGAAGTTTCATAGCAATACAGGCACACCTCAAAAAGGAAGAACATCTTGCTGAGCCCCGGTGGCGTAGTGGTTGTGCGCGGGACTGCGGCCCACTGGGATGGAGCAATTCCGGCTCCCAGGAGCAAAGGCTGGGCCTCCTACTCCCACCACCTGAGGGCAGTGATGCCTAAAATAAAAATAAAAAAAATAAAAGGAAGAACATCTTATAACTGATACGTTGATGCAGAATTTACAACTAGAGCAGAGTCAGCAGGGTAATCCCACTAATAGCAAAAGAAAAGAAATAATAAAAATCAGGGCTGAGATTCAGGAGAAGGAAAATAAGAAAACAATGGAAAAAATTAATGCTGCTAAAATTTGGTTCTTTGAAAGAATTAACAAAATTGATAAACCATTGGCAGACTTAACCAAAGAAAGGAGAGAGAAAATTTCAATAGTAAGAATAAGGGACGAAAGAAGGGACATCACAACTGAACTTAATGAAATCAAAAGAATACTCACACAGTACTACAAAGATCTATACTCCAATGAACTCAACAACTTGGAAGACATGGACAAATTCTTGGAAAAGTAATCTCTCCCTAGATTGTCCCCAATAGAAGTCAAGAATCTCAACAGACCCATAACGATAGAAGAAATAGACAAAGTTATTGAGGGACTACCAACAAAAAAATCACCTGGACCAGATGGCTTTACAGGAGAATTCTTTCAAGCGTTCAAGGAAGACCTGACACAACCCCACACAAGCTCTTCCAAAGCATAGGAAAAGATGGCAAGCTCCCAAACTCCTTCTATGAAGCTAGTATAACACTGATACCAAAACCAGCCAAGGATCCCACAAGAATTGATAACTACAGACTAATATCCCTAATGAATATTGATGCAAAAATCTTTAATAAAATACTGGCCAATAGAATACAAAAGTGTATAAAACAAATAATTCACCATGACCAAGTGAGGTTCATACCTGGAATGCAGGGGTGGTTCAACATATGAAAGACCATTAGTATCATTCACCATATTGACAGGAAAAATTATAAGAATAACATGATTATATCCATCAATGCCAAAAAAGCATTCGACAATATTCAACACCAATTCCTGTTTAAGACACTCAAGAAGATAGGAATAGAATGAAAATTCCTCAAGACAATAGAAGCTGTAAATGAAAAACCAACAGCCAATGTGATAGTAAATGGAGAAAAGACAAACACAATCCCGCTGAAAAAGGAGACCAGACAAGAATGTCTTTTGTCCCCACTCTTATTCAATATCATATTGGAGGTTTTAGCTAACAGCATAAGGCAAATAAAAGACATAGAAGGTATACACCTGGGGAAGGAAGGGTGAAATGATCATTATTTGCAGATGATATGATTCTATATATGGAAACTCCCAAAAGCTCCACAAAGGGATTACTGGAAACAATAGAGGAGTATGGCAGAGTGGCAGGATACAAGATCAACAATGAGAAGTCGGTTGGTTTGCTGTACACATCAGATAAGACCACAGAAGAGAAGATAAAAAAAGAGGTATCCTTCACAATAGCCAAGCACAAATTGAAATATCTAGGGATATACCTGACAAAAAGAACAAAAGATTCATATGAGGAACATTATAGAACACTATTACAAAAAACCAATAATGACTTCAAGAAATGGAAAAATATCCCATGCTTGTGTATCGGAAGACTCAATGTAGTGAAGATGACAGTTCTACCCAAGGCACTATATAAGTTCAATGCAATACTGATACAAGTACCATCATCCTTCTTCAAAGAAATGGAAAAAATGATTACCAACTTCATATGGAGAGGGAAGAAGCCCAGAATTAGTAGAGAACTCCTCAAGAAGGACATCATGGAGGGCTTGCCTTACCTGACCCCTAGTGAAGATGGTGTAGGACTGGGCAGTGTTTCATTCTGGTGTCCACAAGGTACCTATGCATTTGAACAGTATTGAAGGCACCTAACAACAGCATTCTATTTCAGAATCACTTCTTTTGTATGGCAGACCTTAAGATTCTCTTTCCGTATACAAAAGGATAGATTGCTCTTCTTAGCCACACCTGTCTACTTAAAATATTTACTGGTTTTGATACCAGAGTTGGGTTAATGAAATTTAAAACAGCTTCATCTTTTATAGAAACAGAATTATCCACAGGGTTGCATCACTTAGTGTAAGTGATCCAAACCAAGTCAAGCCAATGCAAGTCCCTCTGCCATCGAATGGATTCTGACTCATAGAATAGTACTATTCTCTAGGGCTTTTGAAACAGAATTGTTATAGGAGCAGGCAGCCTCTGTTTTATCTTGCTGAATGGCTGATAGGTCTAACCTGCTCAGCAGCCTACTGCCTAACTGGCTATGCCACCCGAACTCATTCTGTGAATTAGGATGTTAAATGATTTGGATGTTTTGTGAACACCACATTATGACCTTATGACCAGTCTGCTTCTAGTCGCCTGCATCACTACTGCTGCTGCTACTGCTGCTAGAACTACAGATATTGGTTGATAGAACTGTCAGGGGCAGTAGGAGCAACACACAAGGAAGTAAGTGGGAGGGAGTAAAGCATTCTGGCTCCTGTTCTGCCAGTCCTAGTGCCAGGAGCTGCCCAGCTGCTGCCTTCACTTAGACAAAACCAGAGAGCCTGCACTCTGAACCATGCCTCTGCCTTACCTACCTACGTATGTCCCACATGTAGTTTATGTTGCAACTGTCTGAGAGTGAAGTCCTTAAAGGCAGAAGGGGGAATATTAAACAAACTGCTTTCCCTTAAAAAATCAAAATCATACTGCATTTCACCATAAACACAGATGCCGTTAGAATTTGGACATTCAGAAACATGTACCTGTGTTAGAAATCTGGCAGAGGCCTCTGTCAAACTGAACTATTGAACTCAGGGTAGTGAGAGTCCCTTGCCAGGCAAGAGATTTAAATCACTTTCAAAGTTAATTTCCTGCTCCCAGATGGAGAACAAATCTAATCGGGTTTACTTCATTCTTTGGATGAACAGGAAAATGTCACTTGCATACTCAAAAAGGGAGAGGGAAATCTTAGAGAACACAGGCTCTGATCCACATCACGGCACACAAAGAAGGCGATTCTGAAATTGAATGCATGGGGTCACTTTGAATCTGCAGGAAGATCTGAACTTAATCTAGACAAATCTCTGAATTTATTTCCAAGCAGGTTTTGCTCAGAGATTTTGCCTACTTATAGCACATGCATACTTCTCTAAGATTATGCTCACCTTAAAAGAGGCAAAAAATAAACAAACAGAAAAGAACCCACCCACCTTTTTCTATTTCTCAGAAGGAAACTGCTTGTACTTTGTAAAATGAGGTTAGAACCTTTAAAAGCCCCATAGAGGAATTTTATGCTTTATCTGATAGAGCTCAAAAATAAGATAGGAAGAGTTAATGCATGAATCATGGAATAATGAGCCTACTGAGAAAGTAAAATAAACATTATTGCTCTGAAAGTAAGCTGCTGGATTCTGTTGAAAAGCTTGTTGCTATGTACCTGTTAGGCAAGATTCCCGTCTGCTGTCAAACACACATGGAGTGCCTACTCTAGCAGTTGTGTTTTTCTCTGTCAAAAAAGCATCCTTAGCACACAGGCAGGTGTATCATTAGGTCTTCATGGAGCATGTTAATACTGGCAGAGCTTCTCTCAATTTACCCCACCGTATAGGGTTTTTCCAAGCTTGCATTGAAAAGCCAAACATAAGGTTACCTCCCCCCTCCCCCCAAATGGCAGACTGTTTCATAAGTGACGTATTTAATCTCATCTGTGCTTTATGGGCAAATTACCTCTGAAGTCAACAATATAAAGAAATCTTTTCTCAATGGATTGCGATGGATTTCATAATAGTAGAGTTCCTTTTTTCTTTTGAATATGAGGCAGGGCCACCAGTCATGGCTCAAATTGAGGGTAAAGAAAAGACCTTTAGAATTTAAAGTAGGATTTTGTTCATCCTTTTTTCTTTAAATGTCAATTTAGCTTGCTGGATTTCAATTTCTCCTTTAAAGTGAGTCTGTTTGTCTTACTTTACTGCTTAATCCAAAGCATGTCCAGACAATTAAAAGCAAATTGTCTGTGTCTAATGAGCAGAATACTCAAAATCAATAGCATAAAAGTTGATAGATTAAAAAGAGGATATCAGGGATTGATTTCCTCCTTCAGAACAGGGATGTTGCTCAGCCAAAACAAGGAGGGTTTTAAGGCATGATTGTGAGCCACGAGTAATTGCCAGAAAACCACAGCAGCAGGGACAAACATCTTAGCCTTATTGAGAAGCTAATTTTGTGCCTGGTGGAAACCTTCAAACAGTTTTTTTTTTGCCTGCATAATCTCATTTAATCCTTATTATAACCTCCAATTTACAAAATTCTGAGAGTGTCGCTCCAGGGTCATAAAATAATGAAAGGTGACCTTGGCCTAACTCCTTACTAAAAAGCAGTTATGTTTTGTACTGTGCTAAGCTTTCTTGGAAAGGTTAGAATGGCAAATTTTGCTATCCCAGAAACAGTGAAAGTGCAGAAACGATGGAATATCTGAAAAAAAATCATGAAAAATGCATGCCCAAAGACGTGTATCTTAGGAAATAGAATAAATTAACTTGCCAACTTGATCCCCATCGTTGGAGTTTTAATTTTGGATTTGCATTAGATCATCTTAGTGTCTCTATCTTTTCTCTTAAAATTTAAATATGAATAACCATATACTAGATATCAATGATTGCATGATAAACGTAGTTTGAAAGTTTCCTCAAATAACTTTAAACTATTTTATTGAATCACAAAACTGTGAAATTGTGAAGGTATAAAGTTCCACTGTATTGACAGTTCTTATTAGTCAGAGACTAGAAGCCTGTTATAACATAAGGAGAGTTTCACAGTCTGAGGTAGCTAGAGTTTGACTATAGGCAAAATCAAAGCTGTATTTAAATGGGCATCGTTTTAATAAATTGTCAAGGGATATGAAGTTGAATACTGGATTTGTCACAATTCGAATGCAGCCCTTAAATATGCCTCGTGATAGGAAATTGTTTAATTAATAAAGATGTTTTAAAGCCAACTCTCTTAACATTCGCAGTACACACATTCTGAAGCCTTTGTAATGATGTGTTTGGGCATGATCCTCCTTTGTAAGTGGGTGGGTGAGAGTGGGGGCTATCTTGATTACATGAGGCTGCTCTATCAGCAGTATGGCAATAGATGGCTTTCACACATAGACACCTATTGTCTCACAGTTTAGAAAGTTGGAAGTCTCACTTCAGGGTTCCAGCTCTTGGGGGTGTCCTGGATTCCTGAGTCCTTGACTTCTGGGTAAACTTTGTGTGGCTGGACACCTCTCATTCCTTATCCCCTTTAGTTCTCAAAAGAAATTAATTTAAGACACACCCTATAGGAATACTGCCTCATTAACATACCAAAGATTCTTGAATAGGATTATAAATACAAGTATGGGAGTTAGGATATGCACCACAGTTTTTGGGGTGGGGACACAAGTCAATCCATAGAATGGTCATCTGGTTCTTTGTGTGATATTTAGCTAGGTCCCTTGATTCTCCACACTAGATACCAGAACTGTCCCCTGTAGATGGAACAACCAAATATTTCACCACACACCATCAATTGCAAATCATCACTAGCTTAAAACCATTGCTTTCTAAATTTGAATATCATTCTTTTCATAAAAAGGAAGCATAATTATTTAAATGAACTGATTGCTACAGGTAAAACAATGAATAGATGGCATGGCTAGGTGCCATTGCTAGGTGCCATTGAATCCTTTGAACTAACAGCAAGTTCATTTGACAGAGTCAAAGTGATGCACAGAGTTTCCTAGATTGGGATCTTTCCTGAAGGACTCTTGCTGGAGCAGTGTGGATACATTGGGTACAGATCCCGAGTTCATCCGATCTTTAGTGTGTTAACTTTTGGATCTCCACTACTTCCTCGCCCCTTCACATTGATTTGGTTGCTTGATTTTTAACTTCTTGATTTTAAAATATCTGGTCTTTAAGAGTTTGACTGCTAATTGAAAGGCTTGCAGTTTGAACCTACCAACCAGCCTGCGAGAGGAAGTACTAGCAATTTGCAACCATAAATATTGCAGTTTTGGAACCTACAAAGCTGTCTTGGTGGTGCAGTGGGTGAACAGTTCAAAACTACCAATTGCTCCACAAGTGAGAGGAGACTGTCTCAGCCCATAAAGACATACTGCCTTAGAAACCAACAGGGGCATTCTAGCCTATCTCAGGTTGGAATCAACTACGTGACAGTGTGAGTTTGGGTGAGAGTTTTGGGAGCCCATCAGGAAGCTCTACTCTTTCTTATAGATTCAACTCTATGGAGTCAACTCTAAGACAGTGGGTTTGGTTATCTAGCTGTCAATCTATATTTTTACCATTATGGGAGTAGATTACCAAGATTTTCTCCTAAGGAACCACTTGGTAGTTTCAACTTTTGGTTAGTAACCTGAGGCATAACTGTTAGGTAGCAGAACTGGGACCAAGGTGTCCACTGGACATGCGCCAATTCAGGGCGCATTTCAGAAACCAGGGGGTGGGGATCCGTGGGAGTGCGGGGGAAAAGGTACACCTAGGTGCGTGGTACACCTGGATTGGCCCAATCTAGGCTGGGTGGGATTAATTCAGTCAATGGGTTCAACCAGTACCATCAACCATGTCTCTCAGTGGAAGACCCTAAAATCCCGAAACAAGAAACTATCACTTTCCTTTCCAGCTGCTTCTTCACCTTCTGCTCAGCTGGGCACTGGTTCCCTTGAGCCTGGCTACAGTCTCTCTCTCTCTCTCTCCTCAGGCCACCATGCATGGCTGTGCAGTGCCATGCGTGCACCTGTGTTCAGTTTACTGTGCCACCTGAAACTGCTTCTGTCCTTTATAAAAACCCACTTGGATCACAAACTAGGCTTTGGTATGAATCTGTTCTCATGCTAAACAAAGGACTGATGCATTTCCCGCCCCCCCCCCCAAAGAAACAACATAACCAGTGTTCCATCAGGACTCCTTTAAGAAAGGTTTTTCTGACCAAAAATGGTCAGAGCAAAGGCAATTTTCAGAGTCAGTTTCACAGCAATATATACATACCTGAAAAAGGGAGTTTGTCTCATAACTGAGAAACTGACACAAAATTTACAACAACTAGAGCAGAATCAGTAGGACAATCCCACTAATAGCAAAAGAAAAGAAATAAAAATCAAGGCTGAAATTCAGGAGAGGGAAAATAAGAAAACAATGGAAAAATTAATGCTGCTAAAATTTGGTTCTTTGAAAGGATTAGCAAAATTGACAAACCACTGACAGACTTAACCAAAGAACAGAGGGAAAAAATTTCAACAGCAATAATGAGGGGGGAAAGGGGACATCACAACTGTCCCTAATGAATTCAAAAGAAAAAGTATATAGTACTACAAAGGTCTGTGCTCCAATGAATTTAATATCTTGGAAGATATGGACAAATTCTTGGAAAAACAGTCCCTCCCTAGTCTATCCTCAATGGACATCAAAAATCTCAACAGACCCACAGCAGTAGAAGAAATAGAAGAAAGTTATCAAGGGATTGCCAACAAAAAAAATCACTTGAAGCAGATGTTTTTACAAAATTCTACAAAGCTCTCTGGGATGAACTGGACACAAACACAGAGGAGACACAAATCGACAAATTAACCAATCCTACACGAACTCTTCCAAATTATAAAAAAAGATGGCAAACTCCTGAACTCCTTCTATAAAGCTATTATAACACTGATACTGAAACCAGGCAAGAATCTCACAAGAATTGAGAACTACAGAACAATACCCCTAACGAACATTGATGCAAAAATCCTTAATAAAATACTGGCCAATAGGAAACAAAAGTATATAAAACAAATAATTCACCATCACCAAATGGAGTTCAGACCCAGATAGCAGGGATGGTTCAACATACTAGAGGCCATTAGTATCATTTGCCACATTGACATGAAAAACTATAAGGACATGATAATATTGATAGATGTGGAAAAAACATTTGACAGCCTCCAACACCAATTCCTGTTTAAGGCACTAGAGAAGATAGGAATGGAAGAAAAATCTCTCAAGACAATTCAAGC
The DNA here is from genome assembly GCA_004026705.1 of Nesogale talazaci. NCBI lineage: Eukaryota > Metazoa > Chordata > Mammalia > Afrosoricida > Tenrecidae > Nesogale > Nesogale talazaci. The sequence goes on from PVJH01007310.1 coordinate 79,039, forward strand.
TACATATGAAAAACCTTCAGGCAATGTGGTAATCAATGGAGAAAAGATTAACACAATCTCACTGAAAAAGGGGACCAAACAAGGATTCCTCTTGTCCCTACTCTTATTTAATATCTTACTTGAGGTTTTAGCTAACAGCATAAGGCAAAGAAAAAGTATTCGCCTGGGAGAGGAAGAGATGAAACTATCATTATTTGCAGATGATATGATTTTATATATGGAAACTGCCAAAAGCTCCACAAGGGGAGTACTGAATGCAATAGAGAAGTATTGCAGAGTGAGAGGATACAAGATCAACAATCAGAAGTCTATCATACTGCTATACACATTGGATAACATCATAGAAGAGGAGATTTAAAAAAATGTGATGCTCTTCCAAATAGTCAAGCACAAGTTGGAATATCTAGGGACATACCTGACTAAAAGAATAAAAGATCTATATAAGAAAAATTACAGAACACTATTACAAGAAAGCAAGAGAAACCTCACAAATGTAAGAATATTCCATGCTCCTCGATCAGAAGGACTCAATATCGTAAAGATGCCAGTCCTATCCAAGGCACTATATGTTTAATGCAATTCCAATTCAATTGTCCTCATTTTTCTTCAAAAAAATTGAAAAAATGATTACCGACTTCATATGGAGAGGGAAGAAGCCCAGAATTAGCAGAGAACTCCTCAAGATGAAGGACACAGTGGGAGTGCTTGCTTTATCTGACTTTAGCACATATTATATAGCCGTGGTCATCAAAACAGCATGGTACTGGCATAATATAGATATTCAGACCAATAGAAAAGAATTAAAAACTCAGAAATAAAAATTCAGATATGTAAAGCTGATCTTTGATAAGGAATCCAAAAATATCAGATGGGAAGTAGATGCCCTCTTTAATAAGAGGTGCTGGAAAAAATGGATATCTACCCATAGAAAAATGAAACAAGACCATCACCTCACTCCATGTCCTAGAATAAACTCAAGGTGGATCACAGACCTGAAAGTAAAACTCCAAACTATTAGGGCCATCCATGACAGAATTGGGACCAACCTGAGAACTTTGGGACAGGAATTGCATAGACTATCAGAAATAGGGAAGGACACAAACACAGAGGAGGCACAAATAGACAAGTGAGATATACTGAAGATAAAACACCTGTGTACATTGAAAGAATTCACCAAGAGAATAATAAAAAAGCCCAAAGACTGAAAAAATATCTTTAGCAATGACAAATCAGATAATGGACTTATTACTAACATCTAATACCATGATAGCTTCCAAAAGGGACAAAACTAACTTACTGAGAAGGTGGGCAAGAGACCTAAACAGAAGTTCCACAGAGGCAGAAATCTGAATGGCCAATAAACATATGAGAAAATGTTCCCGATCATTAGCCATAAGAGAAATTCAAATCAAAGCAACAATCACGTACCACCTAACACCCTCAAGGATAGTCCAATTCAAGAGATCAGAAAGCAATAAGTGTTGGACGGGCTGTGGGAAAATAGAAAATCTTATCCAGTGCTGGTGGACCTTTAAGCATGTACAACCACCATGGAAATCAATTTGGTGATATATAAAACAGATGAAAATTAAGCTACCATATGACCCAGCAATCTCCATACTGGGCATATACCCAGAAGAGGCAAGTAACAAATTATGACCAGAAATCTCTGTTCCAATGTTCATCGCAGCACAGTTCACACTCGCAAGGAGTTTGAAGCAGCCCAAATTTCCATCAATGATGAGTGGATTGAAAAGCTGTGGTACATTAGTACAATGGAATACTATGCATTGCTGAAAAGCAGTGATGAATGCATGAAGCACATCACCACATGGGAAAACCTGGAGGAAATTGTGTTAAGTGAAGTAAGCCAAGTGCAAAAGAATATGTACAACATAGGTCCGCTGAGGTAAGCTTAAAAAATACAAAAGAGGCAGAGAGAATAAGCTACTGTATACAAACATTTCTGGAGGCAGAGGCCCGGGTAGTATGGCAGGAGCCAGACCAAATCCAGGGCTATGTATGGTAGCTAACTGCAGTGGGGTACGTGGGGGGAAAGGGAAGTTGGCAATATGTAGTGAGGGAATGGAATACTAACCTATCCAAGGGGAGTGTATTGTTTACATCTCCACAGGAAAAGAGGGACCAAACTTAAACCCTGTGTTCCAGGATGTGAATGCAGTATAACTGCATGAAGCGGGGAGCCAGTGAAGAGGTCTGAGAGTTCAACCCAATCCGTTCTATGTGGGCAGCCACCTCTCCCCCTCGGGGAGTTTGCTTTGGAGGATAGCACTGAAGCTGCAGCTTGGGCAGTGGACATGCCTGACCAGAGCACAGGAGAACAAATGAAGGGAGAGGAAGAGAGAATGGAGTGCATTCTCCATTCTCAAGGCCCATGGAGCCTTGAGGATGATATTCACACTCAGAACAGCCAATACACAGAAATGACCATATGGCTGCCCCCACTGTGAAACATGGCTTCTCTCGCTGACCCAAGGCCCTATGGGTACAACAGGGTTGAGATTGTACTCTGTCTGACCCAACAACCCATGGCAAAACACAAAGGGTGTGTAATAGAGCATGGAGTTCCCGAAGGAGTGCCAAGGACATAATTTGGTGGCAGGGTGTAGCACTCCATTGGACTCAATCATGGGACACTCCTAGAAGTCAATGAACAGACTTTGAACTATTCAAAGGTTTTTATTTTGTTATTGCTTATATATATATATATGTATATATATTTGGAAATTGGGGTTTTTTTGTTGTTGTTATCATCATTTTATTTTCTTTAGTCATTTCATCTTAGGATGCCCTGTTTATTTTGTACATAGTGTTGTCTCTGTGGGACTTTCTAAATAAGATGTGCTGGATGAACAGTTTGGAGGAGAAAGTAATGGGACTGATGGTTCTGTGAGGGACATGGGAGATGGGGACAAGTGAGAAAAGAGGTGGTGTTCACCATCCCAAGGACAAGGAACAACAAGTGATTCAATATCAGAGACAAGGTGGGTGTGAGAGGCCTGATATGGATTGATCAGTAATGTAACACAGAGGAAGTACTGAAACCTAAATGGAGTCTGAGCATGAGAATGGTACAAGCAGAAAATAAAAGGAAATAAAGGGAGAATTGAGGAGGTAAAGAACATTTATAGAGGTTTAAATACAGGCATGCACATAGGTAAATATGCTTATATATGATGATGGGGAAATAGATACACATGCATACACACATAGAGTTAGTATTAAGACAGCAGATGGGCACTGTATCTCCACTCAAGTACTTTCTCAATACAAGAGTACTTTGTTCTATTAAAATGGCATTCCACGATGTTTACCTTCCTGACATGATCACTGAATACAAATGTGTGCATAAGCAAAAGTGCTGAAGAAAGCTGATGATGCCTGGCTATTAAAAGATGTAGCTTCGGAGGTCTTAAAGGTTTGAAAATAAACATGTGATCATCTAGCTCAGAAGCAAGAAAGCCCACATGGAAGTAGCACACCAGCTTGTGTGACCACGGGGTGTCAAAGGGATCAGTTATCCGGCTTCAAAGAACTAAAAATCATAACATTTCATGCTCACCTCTCCGATATGCTCACTGATGACAAATGTGTGCATAAGCAAATGTGGTGAAGTAAGCTTATGGTGTCCAGCTATCAAAAGATATAGTATCTGGGGTCTTAAAGGCTTGAAAGTACATAAGCAGCCATCTAACTTAGAAGCATCAAGGCCCACATGGAAAAAGCACAGCAGCATGTGTAACCATGAGGTGTCAAAGGGATCAAGTATCAGGCATCAAAGAACTAAAAGTTATATCATTATAAATGAGGGGAGTATTTATTGGGGATCCAAAGCCCATCAATAGGTGAAGCAATATCTTACAGATGGGTTGAAGGGAGGAGACAAGCCAGTCGAGGTACTGTATAGCAACAATGAAATATACAACTTTCCTCTAGTTTTTAAATGCTTCCTCCAACTCACTATCATGATCCCAAATCTACCTTACAAATCCAACTAGACCAGGGGATGTACACTGGAACTGGAAACACGGGGAATTCAAGACAGATTATCCCTTCAGGACCAGTGGTGACAGTGGTGATACTGGGGGTGGGGGTTGTAAGAAAGGTGGAGTAGAAAGGGGGAACCAATTGCAGGGAGCTACATTTAATCTCCTCTCTGGGATACAGACAACAGGGAAGTGGGTAAAGGGACACATCAAACAGTGTATGATATGATAAAACAATGACAATTTGTAAATTATTAAGGGTTCACGTGTGAGTGGGAGTGGGGAGGGAGTGGCAACATGAGGAGCTGATACTGGAGGCCTAGGTAGAAGGAGGATATTCTGAGAATGATGATGGCAACAGAGGTGCAAATGTGGTCTCCATACAATTGATGTATGTGACAAGAGTTGTTTGAGCCCCCAATAAAGTGATTAAAAGACAAATACAAAAAGAGTAAAGTATAAGCTTGTTCTTACTATATGAGATTAATCATGGTTTCTTACTATCCAAGGTGCAACTATTGGTCTCTTCATATCTAATGAGAAGGATGAGTGAAGAAAATATAAGTCACATGGAAAAAAATTAGTCCAGAAGACAAGCATCAGTCTCTATGACCCAAAGACAAGAATAACTAGATGGTTCCCTACAGACTACACTGAAAAAGATCATGTTAGAAGGCGCTGGACCAAGTGGGAAAAAATGTAGAATAAGTCACAAAATTGTAACGAATGTCAGACTTACTGATCAGACAAAAACTGGTGGAATCCCAGAACAAGGCACTTAGTCATGTGTTTAATCTGGAAATGAACTCACCCTGATGCCTAGGTTTTCAGCCAAAGAGTAGATGGTCCTATAACCTTGACAGACATGTGCAACTTAGAATAATCAACCATTTGCATCAAAAAGCGGCATTACACAAGAACCGAGTTGAGAAGAATTAGGCCGAAGAAAGAATGGGAACAGGAAACACAGTAAGTGATATAACTAAAATGTGTATGGGATGATTGAATGGAAAACTGAACTGCTCGTTAAACCTTCACTCAATTCATAATACAATGTTAAGAAAGCAAACAAGTAAAAAGCACATGTTGAAACCGAGATTCTGAAACACCCAGCCTAAAGTTTCAGAAGCCCCTTGGAGAAAACTGAGAAAAGTTGATCTCCTGTGCGTTGGGCAGGGGCCCATTCTTGTGTCAGATCTGTATCTCCATGGACAGCAGCGTGTTAAAAATCAGCAGCACTGCTCACCACTCATAGAGGGCAGGTTTCAGTGGCCTTTCCAGGTTAAAGATAGACTGGGAAGGAATGCCCAGTGATCTATTTCTGAGAAATCATCCCTGAGATTCCTGGGGACCATCACTTCGTGGCACACATCTGATCAGCAGCATGGCTTTCTTGTGAATGGGTCACCAAGCAGCAGCAACCAACTTGGTGGCAGTTAACAACACCAATAACATGTGTAACATATGGTGCTGTCAAATCCTCTTCCTTAAGGATGTCATTTATTTTGAGAACATGTGTAGAAATGAGTTTGCAGCGACTTGACTATATAAAGGGAAAACCAGGTGGAAAAATGGTAAACCTAAATTGCTATGTGTTCATTCCCACCCTTAGTGACTCTGCAGACCAAAACCCAACTGCTCTGTGACTTTCCGAGGCTGTGAGCTTGATGCAAGAAGACACTCAATGGGTTTGAATCACTAACCTGTCAGTCATCTGCAGGTGGGGGTTTACCCATTTCACCACCAGGGTGTTTTTATAAACTAGTTCGATGGGCATGTGATTCACATATCCCACAATTTAATTGTTCAGTCGTAGTGAGAAGAGCTGTGCAATTGTTAATACCATCCATTTCAGAAATCTCCTGCTCCCACTCATTGTTGTTAGATCCTATTTCCCTCCAACTTTTTCTGGCAGGCCTCTAATTATTAATCCAGTGACGGACTATAGATTTATATATCTGGATTTCATTTACCGAAAAGTACACAAGCATAAACAGAAATCAAACAAAAAAGCCCAATAATAATGGAAAAACAAGTCAGGAAACTTCCATTACCAAGAAAGCAGAAAATATTAAAAGTGGAAATGACTTTAAAGTGGCTTAAAAGGGAGATATAATGGCAAGGTATTATATATATTTTTTTTTGGGGGGGGGGGAGAGGCATCACTGCTCTCCGGTGGTGGGAGTAGGAGGCCCAGTCCCACTGCTGGAATTGAACCTCCGTCCCAGTGGGCCGCAGTCCCGCGCACAACCACTACGCCACCGGGGCTCAGCCCAAGGTATTATATTTTAATTTAACCACATTTGCCATAATTTGCCTTACAATATCACTTACACGATGGCATAGTAGTTATGCTTCGGACTGCTAACACAAGGTCAGCGATTTGCAACCACCAGCAGCAGCTCCTGGGAGAAAGATGGGGTTTCCTACTCCCCTAAACTGTTAGACTCTGGAAAACTCCCTGCGGGTCGCTAGGAGTCAGCAGATGCCATGGATTCAATGGTAGCAAGGGATTTAAAGGAAATACATTTTGCAACTGACTTCTAGGAATTCCCAGCTCTCTGCATTCCTAAGTAGGAGGGCATTATTAAACTTCTTTAATTTTATGCATAGAACAAATAGGATCTTAATTTCTCTAATTACTGCCCTATACCACTTCCATGTAAATTTTAATTTCGGATCTTGGACTGCATTTTAAGTAATATTGCTTATGTGCACTCTATTAATACTAATAAAATAATTAGCATTTTAATATTTCAGCAGATATAAAGAAGGCACCAAACTCTCCAGAACACCAAACTCACTGTCTTTCAAGTTCATTGTGACTTATAGAAAGTGTACAGAGCCGAGTAGACCTACCCCTGTGGATTTCCAAGAATGTACAGAGTAGAAAATCTTCTCTTTCTCCCCAGGTGTTGCCAGTGGTATCACCGTGTGGTTCACAGCTCAACGTGCAACCATTGTTCCACCAGGACTCCTAAGGCAGTTACAGGCAGTACAAATAAGAGTTATAGTCAATACAATATGGGTTTATAGGAATCAAGGGTAATCTAAGCCATTACTCTCATGCCTGCTGAAAGGTTCCCTTTTAAACACAATTCAAGTTGTATTTTCCACACAAAATAAGTATAGGAAATTTCTATTAAGATAGATTCCAAAGTTATTTGTACTGAGATCGGTCACAGAAAATATATGACATGACGTTTGCTAGAGCCTAGGAAATAATGGGACAGGGAACTTGAACCAACAGAGCTCATTGCAGCAAAGGAAAAAGCATTCTGAGGGTCATTTGCACATAAATGTAGAATTTGCTCTTATACTAGTATGTGAAGCATATAATAATAGGAAAATAGAAGTACAGATTATGCCCTTGGACTGCCTCTGAGAGTCTGTAGTTTATCATATTTTCCAAGTGATTGTCATTTATTTCAGGTCAAGTAGAAGAATTTTCTGTCCCTCTGTGGATTCTGTAACTAGAAGTTCACTAGACTGGAGGAAACAAGTAGTTGTCTGCTTTACATATGTTTCCAGAGAAATTCTTTCTCAAAATCTCAAAAATCACTTAACAGACCCCTATAATCCAATGTATTGAGCACTCTCTCAAGTACCTTCCACACACCTTATATGTCCTAGTGGTGCTGTAGAAAAAGCTTTGGACTGATGACTGCAAGGTAAGTGTCCAAAACCATCAGCTACAGTTGCGAGAAAGATAGTCACCTACTTCTGTAAAGAATTCCAGCCTTAGAAACCCTATGTAGGTCAGAAACCACTTGATGGCAATGGACTTGGATTGGCTTACCATGTACTTTTGTCAGGTATGCTGAAAAACATAAAGGAAAAAGAAGACAAAGTTTCTCTTCTCAATGAAATCAATATCCAAACAGAAAAATAAGCAGAAGCCCAGAAAAAAATTCCTCAATTTTATTTGTGTATCAAGGAAAGACTTAGATTATCTTCTCTTTGAGAGCTTAGATTCTGAGTACTAGTTTGAAGAATTCAGTGGAAAAAGTAAAAGCCCAAAACGCAACCATGAGCCATACTGTTAAGAGTGCTTCTGAATTGGGCTGTGACCTGCAAGGTCAGCAGTCAACATCACCAGCCGCTCAAGAAGAAGATAAAGCTTTCTACTCCTGTCCATGGCTACAGTTTCTGAAAGCCATAGGCAGGTCTACTCTGTCCTATTAGTTCAACATGAGTTGTGACCTACCTGATGGCAGTGATCTTGGTGTTTAGCTATTAAGGCAGTGTTGATACTTAGCAACTCTCTGTGGGTTTCCAAGGCTATGACTGTTTATGGGAGACAAAAACTCAGACTTTCTCCCTCAGAACAACCATTGGTTTTTAATTGGCGACCCTGTGGATGGAAGCCCAACACCTTACTCTATACCACCAGGACTCTGTATTTTTGCTGGAGCTTATTCTGATGTGGCATAGTCATGCGTGATATCTTCATGACCTTGCTTGGAAGGTCTTGTATCAATCTTGTAAGACTGTCAACTGTATGCCCCAATCACGGTCACTTTCTAGCTTCTGTTGGCTCATTATAAGGACAATGTATTGATCTTCCATTAGCCATGCTATTGTGACAGTTTTCCTCCCCTCTCTGTCCTTTTAAAGTCCCTAAGTCTCAACACACCCTTGAATGCCATTTTTGACTTCATGCTAATGGTCTACCTCATCTGGATGATGTCTTTGTCTTTTCTTGTTGACATTTCTTGTTCAAGATTTAATATTCTCCTTAATTTATAGCTGAGATATGAAGTTTCCTTTTTACCCTAAAACACTGTTTTTTTAGGTGGAACCAGGGGTAAATTTGTGTAACAGCTTTCCTTATATTTTATTCATAGTGTCAAGTAATTTCATTTTATGGCTCTCCAATTCCTACGTCACTTCCTGTAAAATATCTGATCTGTTTTTTTTCTAGTACTTATCAATGTGTTGATTCAGAAGATAAAGATATGATGAGAAGTAAAAAATATTGCTTCTAGAGATCCCATTCATAGATGCATCGGTATATTGCAAATAAAATGAATTCAATCATGTCATGATGAGTGAACAGCTGCAGGACAAATTCTCTTAGTAGTACTTGTCTTGGTCTTGATTGGGTGAATAAAATAATAAAAAGGTTAAAATTCAGCACCCTATCATTTGGTCTCCCTTATGATCCATTTAAATTGGTTCTAATTTTCAATATTTGTTGTATTTTTGTAGTTTCTATATTTTTTGTGTGGATATATGCTTTTACTTCTCTGGTAAAAAATACTTAGGCTAAATAGTAAGTGTTTGTTAAGCATCAATATAATTGTCATAAATAGCAAAAACTGTTAGCAAATTAGTTAAATAGGCTCCAAAATGGTTGAAATCATTTTACATTCCAGTACTGTTTGATAAGAATTTCAGTTACTCTACATTCTTTTAAAAATTACTATTAAATACTTTTATTGGGGGATCTTTCATCTACGTTATTTTTAATTGAGGTTCTTTTCTGTTTCACTTAGTTATTGGCTAGTTTTTTTCAAAATGTTGTACTCTACATGAAATCCAGGCTAGGTAAATCTATAGAGACAGTAATTGGATCAATGGTTCCTTGTGAGTTTGGCAAGGGAGGTTGGGAGGAAATGGGGAGCTAATAAGGATGTGTAGAAAGAATGAAGAAAATGTTTACAATGATGATTGTATAACTCTTCTTGATGCAGTTATACTATTGAATTGTATGATATATGAGTTATATGCCAATTCAACTGCTAGGAGAATATGAGTCATATCTATCCAGTGGTATCTAGGAAATCTATTTGGCCAGTTAAATTCCAAGTAGAGATATCTGCTCAGCAGGTTATGGCAGTAACGTCAAATGCATAATAATGTCAAATGCATAATCTTGACAGATTTTCTCTAAAGACACAGGGTGACTGTAACTGAATTTCATTACTTGCTATACTTAGCCTCCTCACGATAAGTTTTCCTTCACCTCCACCCCCAACTTCTAGGAATTTCTATAACTTGCTATGTGGTTCAGAAGCAAACAGGAGATCAACTGGTAGATCGTCCACATACCTCTAAGATTCGTCCTGTTATCTTTTTAGTCAACAGCGCCATTGTGAAACTAAGTAAGACTTAAAGAACCTTAGTGTCTTGTCCGCATTTTCATAGTCAACAGCTACCTCCTTTGGTTTATCTGAAAATTGAATTAATGTAAATCTATAAGTGATTCCCCTAAAATGTGAATTCCAAAGTAAAAGTGTATAATCCCAATGTGTTCTGATTGCAAACAACATTCTATCAAGACATCCTTCATTACTGTCAGTTTCTTTGCTGGTGGCACCTTCTGATGAATTTCTCCTTTTTGCTCTATTGTGGAATTAGTGAATTGGTTCTGCTGCTCCAGGGCACAGACTCTTATTAGTGGTAACATGATCACAGGCATTTTGTGAAGACATTTTAAGACAATTGAAACCTGTATGGAAGAAAAAAAAGGTTAAATAATTGCACCAAGGAAGATTATTATCCACCTGATGTACCTGCTCATTCTTGTTGGTAGCAAGGGCTATCCTCAGAGAGCTTGTTGAGAAACTTTATCCCACCCACCCTAAAAGTCTGATCTTACTCTCCCAGATTCCTTTTTATTCCCCCCAATTAAGGACCATTTAAAAGGACTACTGTTTCATGCCCTCAGGGGTGACAAACCTGATATCTCAATGTGGTTTAAAACAAAGAGCATAGGCTGAGCCCTGGTGGCGTAGTGGTTGTGCGCGGGACTGCAGCCCACTGGGATGGAGGTTCAATTCCAGCTCCACAGGGGCAAAGGCTGGGCCTCCTACTCCCACAACCCAGACAGTGAAGCCCTAAAAAAAATTAAAAAGAGCATGGATGGCTTCTGAGAAGAGTTTCAAGGATGGAAGCAGAATATATGAGAATGGTTATGAGAATGTCAAGAACCAATGATTTCATATTTTGATATTTTTGTTAATAAAAGTTTCTATGGTCTTATTGGAAATACCTTTTGACCTACCCTCATAAACTCATGATCATGGGACACACAGAGTAAAAATATTCAAGGTTATAGCAAGAAATATTTGCTCTTGTCTTCATGTAAGCAAAAGAAATAATACTATACCAAACTAGAAAATAATTTATATTTAGCTGAGATTCAGTTTGCAACACAGGTAACATTTACATTTCTCAATAAATGTTACAAAATTATAAGGAAGATTCATGTCATATATTCAATATTTCATAGAAATGGGGTGTAATGTTTATAAATAACATTCTATCCTAAAACGCAGTTTCCAGTCATATACTAGTGTTTGTTTCCCAAAATTGACTGAATTTATCAATATAGCACAATGCTGAAGACAAAAAAAATGGCCTTAATAATTGGAAAGTGGGAATAGATTCCATAAAATTTGATTTGTTTGAAAAAAATGACTTTCAAAACTAGCTTATATGAGGTTCAGATTCAAAGGGACATCTAATGTATTTAGTGACTGTTCACTCCCTGCTGTAAAGGACTCCATGTCCAGCATTCTAATGGGACAGAGTAAAGTCTGAACTGCTGAGCTTGTGGTTAGCAGCCAGCAGTGCTTCTGGGTGCATGCAGTGTCATGAATTCTTTCCTATGACCCTTCAAGTCTCTAATTTTAGCCTCCACATCTGTGCTTATAGTCCCATTTTGGAATGTGTTATGTGCTAGGCTAATATGACAGGATTAAGGATAGGTATGTTTTGAGCCCTGACTTCTATGACTTGAACCACACTCTTTTGTTTGTTTGCCAGCTGATATGATCTGTTGGTAAGCTCTCATTTTCGATATCTCTGTTAAGAAAAAAACCCCACAAATTAACTAATTTCTGGTTCTAACCTGTCCCCTTAATAGACAAAGTACAAGCTGCTTACTTAATTGAGTGAAGCAGGAGGCTGGGGTTATAGAGTTAGCCACGGCTCGACTTGGTCTGCCTGAGAGGTACAGAAGAGATCACCTCATTTTCTACCCAAACTTTTGACTACAGAAAGCAAAAGCCATATTTCGCTCAGATCCCTAGATTCCTGCAAGATTCAGACCCACTGCTTCCTGCCTGAATATGCACCATGGATTACTGCTCAGTCACATGGCTGAAACAACAGGCCTTTTACCTATCTTTGTCTATGCTGGGAACCTTAGAAATGTTTTCTTCCTTGCTCTAGATCCTGCAACTGTCTTGCTTCCCCCCAACTTCCAGTTCTTAGGGCTTGAGCAGGCAACCTATCACCAGACCTGTTTCACCAACCAACCTCTGCAGCCTTGTGAACCACAGTTCAATTTGGAGCGAACAGGGAGACTACTCCAAGGACTGTCTGAAACTTGGATTGGGGACTTGCCTGTCTCCATGACAACATGGTTGGTTTGTGAGTTCTCTGAGCTGTTGCAGCAAGTCACAGAACCCTGGGACATGAGTGAAAACAACAGCAACGAAGAAGAGGAGAGCTGGTTGATAGCCTGAATAACGGAGTGCTAGAACACTTTGGAAAAGTTGAACATGTGGGGCACCCTTAGATTCCACTTCATTGCGACCCACCTGGTACTAGTTATTTTCCAATGGGTTATCCTGACTCCAGGGACCCTCAAAACCTGAATTCCAAGAGAATTAAAACTGGTAATTATCCTTCTTCTATTTGTTAAAAGAGAAGTTGTCAAAATGGTGAACCAGAAACATTTAGAGAACTGCTGTGTTGCGTGTTTTAGTACTGAGCAGAGACTCTCGATGGCCTAAAATGATGCCTCTCTTGTTAGACTTATCTTCCATGGATACCATGCAATAAAAAGGAATAAAGATTCATGATTTTTAAAAGTCAATCAGACTAATCTCTGGTAAGTTATTGTGTGGTCTAGGCAGCTATAGATCTAGGGGAAATAAATGGGTCTTAGCACTCACTTGTTAATCTCTGCTAAAACATGTTAGAAAACATTTCAAATATGTTTTTAAAAATGTAGGGAGTCCCCCGTATGACACAATTGATAAAACCGTTCACTGTTAGGTCACACATTAGTGTTACCTCAACAGAAAGAGCTGTCTGTCTACTCTGGACAAATTGGCACTGAAAACCCGACAGAGTACTGGATCCACCACCTGCTGATGCAATCATCTGGTATTATAATGGAATTGACAACAACTTGCTTAAGATAAGATTGATCAGACATTCCCAACTCCAATTAATTGTATTTACCTTGTTCATTCAAATGCAGGCAGGCCTTTTGAAAAAGAGATATTTGAAAAGATTTTGAATTAAAGAACGTTTTCAAAAATTTATTGATTTTCAAAAATTGTTAAGAGCAATACTATATAATGCAAAAAAAAACTTGAATGGTTATTATTCCACTAGTATTCCAGGATTCATGAAGACAAATTGATTACTTAGAGTTTTCTCTTGGTTTTTATCAAGAGGTCAACATTGGGTCACTATTACCTGTGAGTGAAGTTTTAGTCAGGACAGGTGCAAGCAAAAAATGGCTCAAAGCCAGGCAGAGAGTTTCACTTAAAAATACTAAAAAATTCAAGAAAGGAATAATCAGCCCTTACAGAGAAAAAAAGATATCATTTCTATGAAAGAAGTAGAACTGCTGGGTCACAAAGCTATTTTCCCCTGCTGAAATGTCATCATGCTTGTTCACAAGGTCAGAGCTGGACTATTCCAAATGTTGGCACTTCTTACTCACCTAGTGATTCCATGGAAGAAAACAATTTCTGCTGTTGTACATATTCCATTCTGAATCAACAGGGTGAATGCTACCATGTGGATCTCAAATGGGTGATTATTCTAAGGTTCATTTACATGAGTTCATTTACAGAACAAACAGGGTTTGGGGTTTCCCCCTGTCTCTATCCAATCAGTCACACTGGTCATTTTTTATGAGTTTGAGTTTTATTTCACATTTTCCTTCCACTTCAGAATTTTATTTATGTGATAAATTGGTCTGTAAATGGTAGTCAGGCAAACCCTGGTTCTTCTGACCACACATGTGGTTGATTAGTCTATTGGGCTAATTATTTTTATAAGGTTTTCATCTTCTTCATTTATTTTCCTTCGGGACAGAGAAAGACCACTAGTCACATTTTAGGTGTCTGCTCACGAGTTTGTAAGAAGGTAGGAAAGAAGGAGGGAGTTAAAAAATGACACTGGGTGAAGTAGGTGCTGTAGTTCCCTGTCACAGTGATGCCAGGAACAACAGAAAGAAACATTGCCTGGTCCTCCCACGTCTCCCTATGTTTGAGGCCATTGTTAAGGCCACTGTGCCAGTTTATGCTGCCGAGGGTCCTCCTCCTTTTCATCGCTTCTTTACTGTCCCAAGCATGACGCCCGTGTCTAGTGCTTGGTCTCTCTTGATACCATGTCCAAAATATGTGAAACAAAGTCTCATCACACTCTCTGCTAAGGAACATTCTGGGTGTAGTTCTTTCAATACAGAATTGTTTGTTCTTTTGGCAGTTCGTGGTACTTTCAATATTCTTCACCAGATCCACAATTCAAATGCATTGATGTTTTTTCAGTCTTCCTTATTCAATGTCTCAACTTTCAGATACATATGGAGCAATTCAAAATACCACGGCTTGAGTCAGACACATCTTGGTACTCAAAGTAACATTTTTGCTTTTCACTGCTCTAGAGAGGCCTTGTGTAACAAATTTACCCAATGCAACATGTCTTTTAATGTCTTGACTGTTGCTTCCATGAGGATTGGTTGCAGATCCAAGCAAGATAAACTCCTTGACAACTTAAATCTTTTCTCCTTTTAACATGATGCTATAATTTTGAAAATTTTCTTTTTCTTTATGTTGAATTATAATCCATACAAAGGTGGCAATCCTTGATTTTCATCAGGAAGTGCTTCAAGTCCTCCTCACTTTCAGCAAGCACGTGTGTCTTCTGTGTTAGCTTACCTCCCACCCTGATGTCACATTATCGACATATAATCTA